>CALYMY010000647.1:0-19239 GCA_944548615.1 Micropterix aruncella | reverse complement strand
CCTTAAATAACACTGTAAAATAGACAGTTTCTTTAAAGCACTACTTAAAAAAAATCTCAATTATTAATTTACATGATTACCGTCTATTTTTGTATTTGCCTTCAAATGTTTGCAAAATGGTTTCTTGTTAGCCTCGATTATCTTTTTATTACGGTGACATTTACAATTGCTATTCATTAGAATTTAATTTTTAGTTTTCCAATTATATTGGTCGATTCTTTAGCTGTGAAGAAGCAGGGCCGAGAAAAGTATTGGGAATATTCAATACTACTTTGGTGAATATTTAATGCTAGTGCACGTACTTTGGTGAATGGGAAAGCTTTATAACTGGGCAAATATACACCATTCGATTGCACCTCCCGCCCACCCACCCACCCATTGCATAATCCTTGCCAGACCCGGAATTTCTTGATTAGCATCAATAATAGACCAGAATTTATTACTTTCACAAACTGGGAAAATAGGTCCTAAATTATTCACTACCTCCCCGGCTATTAATACTAATAGTCAATTGATATACAATAAAACAAGACGTCAACACGTTCGGATCTCGGTATCTAATTGATTTGCATTGCACAAATTATCGACTAGGCGTTAAGTGAAATAACAACAGAGTAACAAATTACATACAGATTGTTAAGGGGGAGTCTGGTTTAGACGGCCGAAAAAAACATGTTTTTCCTGTCTTTTTTTAAACCTAAAGTTGAAATCTATTCATGAATCTTTTACCTCAGGAATAGCTGATAGTCTCAGATTGCTACAAGTGTAAAAAAACTTACTACTTTTCTTTTAAACGTGTTTTTATCAAAACCATATTTTTCAGTATCACGCCGGTGATAAAAAAAACTACTTGACGGATCGAGTTGTTAAAAAAAAGAAGATTATTTAATTCTTTTCTATACAAAGTAAAAAAAAATATCAGAAAAAGATGTTTAATTATATATATTTTTTACTAGTAAAAACACAAAATTTTGGGGGGAAAATCGTTTATTTTAAATCTGTAAAAAATGATAACCATAATAAGTTTTTGTTATATTTTTAGTTCATTAAAAAAATACACATGTAAATATGAATATCCTACTTTACTTTTTTGTTTCAGGCAAAAATTTATCTAAATTCTCAAAAAAATAAAACTCTATTGGAGCAAGATCTGGTAAGTACGGTGGGTGACCAAGAGTCTCCAGCTACAAATTCTGCCACTTTGCGACTGTTTGCAGTGACGTAGTTATACGTTGTCATGCAGAAGCAGTGGCTATGAGCGATTGACCAGGCTCGGTTATTTAATCACGAGCTTCTCCATCAATGTTTGCAGTTCTTAACAGTACACGTTTAACTGTAAGTATAGCCAGACTGCAAGAAGCTGTAATGGAAAACACCGGCACAGGATCGAATATTTGAAAATATTGCAAATTTTCAAGTTTACCATGGTTGCACAAACGAAAATATTTGAACAAAAACAAACGACGCAATGACAATAAACTGATTTTTAAATTAAAATTTGAATAAAAATTTATTTGAATTTGAAATTCCAACTCAAACTTAAGTTATCCAACTTCAACGTTGCCATTTTGAAAAAAACAGCAATTACCTAGGTAAGGATCGAATATTATTTTTTATTTTAATAAGGCCTAGAAATAGCAGGATCAATATAACTTTTAGTTTTCAGTTGGCGTCTTTTTGCAGCTGTTTAAATGTTACTCTTGAACGGCTCTGTACCTAAGTCGCATTGGTATACAAAATATGGTTAATTTAGGAAATATCAACGTTGTTATCACTCTTGATAATCAGCAGACCGCTTAATCGATTTGAGAACACATTGTACAAATGTAAACAACCGATAATAACAATGCTATAAATAATAGTTAATTATCTTAACGAAATAAAGCATATTATTATATAAAAAATAAGCATATAAAGCATAGAGAAGATAAAATTCATAGAGGAAGAATACGACAATATAAAAGAAATGTTTGACGCTATAAAAAAGTGTAAAAACGAATTTACCGCTCGAATTTGGTAGCACCCGACGTTTCGGCGATGTTGCAACCGCCGTTGTCCAGGGTAGACTGAAACGCCGTAAATCCGTTGTTCCGCGGGTAGGCGGCACTACGCAGATTATAGTGGTAGTGGTGGGGCGGCGGTTTCGAAGCGGGCACATTTTGAAAATCTACCGTGCACACAACACTCACTGTATCCTGTATTACGTCCCTGCGTTCGACGATGGGTATTGAGAACATTTTAAGAAGAGGTTTCCACGAAGTAGAGAGTTTAAAACCGTCATCTCTTATTGAAGTTCGGGGTTCTTCTTATTTCAATGGCTTCCTGGATCATGCGGTGAAAATAAAATTGTTCTTTGGATAGCACAATGGGATTTTGAAACTGCCCCCCACTGGTTATTTCCACTATCTAATATGTTATCGCAGATCGTCGTTTTTTTTCGCTGAACTCTTTTAACAGCTTTGATGTGTTCCATCAGTCGAGACCTTCAGTCTACCCTGGACAACGGCAGTTATAACCTCGCCGAAGCATCGGGTGCTACTAAATTCATGCGGTAAATCCGTTTTTAAATCTTTTTATAATGTCAAACAACCGCGATAGTGATAGTTAGAAATCTTTTAAAATTTCGATTGTATCCATTATTTAAAAAGTTGATAAAAGTTTGCTGTGCTAGTTATCAGCGTTGGGTTAAAAAGTCATGCTAAAATTACGAAAATTATGCTTCTTTATGAACGTTCAAAGTTGTGATTTACGAAATTCGTGCGCTAAAGTTGTGGTCATAACAAAGAAAATTGCCGGTAAATATTAAAAAAAAATAACGAATACAAAACTCCGGATACATACTTTTCGCGAAAGCTAATGTTTACTTAATTAAATCAATACAAATACGCATTTTTGCAAGAAAACATGACGAACCTCGCTGGATAGGCAGTATTATAATATTTTCCAACTTCAAAATCAAAGATATCCAGCGTAAAACATGGTTTTGTAGTATTCCTGTATATAAGACAATTTTAGTATTTTTAGACGAATGATGTCGATATCTTGGACTCAGAAAGTCACCAATGAGGAAGTTTTACGGCGTGTCGGCCAAAAACGCTATGGCAGACCATCAAACAGCGCTAAGCTGCATACCTGGGTCACGTGCTTAGGCGCGTCAGGTGCGTACTCCTGCAACTCATTATGATGGAAAAATTTTCAGGGAAGAGGATACCTCGCCGATGACGGAAATCTTGGTTGCGGAACATTCGAAAATGGACCGGGATTACGAGTGCCGCCTGGTTTTGCCTGGAGAAAGATAAAAAAGTATGCAGAGCTGACTACCAACTTTTACTAATTGGAGAGGCATCCGAAGAAGAAGAAAAAGTATTTTTATCTGCAATAGAGAATTCTAGAATTTTGTTATTTCTAATTGAAGATCAGCTTTAAAGTTAAATTTCCGTGTTTTTGGTTTTTTCGTATGTCTCAGTTCCTGAGATCTGAGATCGTTTTTTAGTAATTCGTCAGTGTCTAAATGTATCATTCAAAATCACAAAAACTGAAGTACTATGATTTTTTTATCCCAGAGACTATGAACATTTTTATTTAGGTAAAATAGGTCAAATACGTAGCAAATAGTTTCTGCTCCTATATACATTTAAAAAATCTTAGCAATTAAAAAAAAAACGGACCGGGTAAATTCACTGTGACATGTTAAGGACGACACACAGCCACGAAGCGCGCACTGCCGCGCCGCCCAGCTAAAATTTGAGAAGACATATCTCAGGAACTCGGACAGGAAAAAAAATCGATTGTGTCAACCAAAAACTTTCCCTGCAAGTAGCCAAGTACTTAAGGAAGGATTTTGAGGGTGATGTCCATTCAGGAAGGAGGTTAAGGTGATTGATAGGGATACTCGGCTACGAGCGGGGACAGTGAGAATGAGAACGCATTAAAACGCATTAAGCAAGTTCGATTCAATCGTTAATGCAAATATACTGACCGGTAAAAAATCAATGTGATTTCGGCCCACAAGGCAATCTGTGTACCTAATGCCAAGTCTCAAAGTCCACTATTTCGAGATTCATATGATTAGTGCGCCCCCTGGTGGGCCGATTTCAAGCATAATCAACTCTTACCATCACCAAATGATGCCTGCATGCCAAGTCTGGGCGCTATCGTGGAGGAATACACACAGTCACACAGACTGACTCACAAACACAGATTTCCATCTGGAAATAGTCTTACTCGTCTCAGGGGGAATCAAAATAGATATTTCCGTCTTCATCTCGAAAAACAAAAACTTTGCGCGTTCACAATACTTTCCCTCCTCGTCGGTTGGTGAGCCGGGAAAGTAAAAGTAAAAACACAGAAATTTAGGTTTAATGCTACTCAAAAAATAGAGAAATTAAAAATCCCTAGAATACTCTATTGTAGTTAGGTTATTGGGGAGTTAATGGGCCCTTGCTGAGTTGGCCACGAAGACCCATTCTGTTCAGGGTTGGTCACACTCACGGGTCAACACCTATCCGACGGCCTCCAAGCATGAAGTGCGAGCCTGGGTAGGACTCTGGCCTTATGGTCAGTTTCCCCTGGGAATCAACCTTCTGGCGCTCCTGGACGGTCTGCGCACCGTGCGGCGTAAGCCAATCAACTGTGCACTCTGACTTACAGTCGGGGAGTCTGGAAGCAGTACTGTTTCCTATAGAGCAGACCTTACGGCGACTGCTCTTGAAACGACCATCGGCTATCCGATCCTGGGTGAACAGCCGGGGAAAGGACGCTGTGGTCCGCGATAGATTCGGTATACACCGTTTCACCGCTTCGTAAGGGAGAGAACCGCGCAAGCGACCTCGAACTCGTAACCAATCGAGAGACCGGAGTAATCTGGTCACAATTGGGAGTAAGGGCGTGAGTGTAAGTTCACCGGGTAACACTCCTGGCTATCTCGCGGTTAAGGCGTTGGCCTCTTACGGACTTGTGGCGTAGCTAGATGGTGGACTGTTTTGTCCGCAAGTCTTCTGCGCTCACTCCAGGGAAATAGAACGACTAATCGTTAAAACTTCCTGAGGTGACGGGCTCGCCCGCTGTAGTCGACTACCCTAGTTGTAGTTAGGTTATGTATACAATTCTGTACCTCAGAGGTAACCTGTGTTAAGTCCATATTGCAATTTTTATCAAAATATGTTGTGTGGGATGACATCGGACAGAGTGCGATGACATATACTCTGCAATTGGCTAACAATGACTTTATAATGCTAGCGATATCGCGTATAATGCCGCTGTGTAGGACCCTCCATCGGGACATCAATCAATACAAAACTGAAAAACTAAAAAATGGACTTTACACAAATAGTTCCCTCTGATGTATAGGATTATTACAGCAAGTCACAACATAGGGCAGTGTGACACGAAGCGTTGTTCTCCCCACGGCTCTCTCCGTTTTTTTTTTTTTTTTTATTTGTTGTGTGGGGCTTTTCTAAGGGCTTTATGAGCCTTGTAACACTGCGACCTTTGCCGATCTATTGTGTTCGCCACCTACTATAGTTCTGCGCTAAGCCTCGTGTCATTTAAGAACCGCAACAGGCTTTTGGCGCCAGATTGTTTTACCTCCTCAGGTTGGAGGTAATGACCCCCCAAGTGGGTGTATATTTTACGCATCAGCGGGCCACGTTCGCACATGAGGTGCAGAGGAGTTTCCTCTGCCCCTTGGCAGAACCTGCACATTTTTGTGTCTCGGAGCTTGAGGTTGTACATGTGTTTGTTGAGGCCACAATGCCCCGTGAGCGCCCTCACCAGTATGCGTAGATTGTTCCTATTTAGCGATAAGGCCTCACGGGCCGTCTTAGGGTCGTAGGCCTTAATTAGCGCTTTGGATTGATTCAACCCTGGCGTGTTGTTCCAGTGGTTGACGGATTGCTCTAAACATATTGTTTGAGAATTAGGTTTGCAAGGCTTTTTAGCACGCCACAGCAAGGTTCAGGGCCGTATAACGTTCCCTTTGCTCCCGTCTTAGCAAGTTCGTCGGCTTTTTCATTTTCCTCGATGCCTGCATGGCCGGGAACCCATCTTAGAATTACCCTGTTCTTTTCGCCCCGGGAATTCAGTAGTGATACGCAGTTTGGCACTAGCTTTGAATTAATAGTATTCGAGGCTAGTGCCATAAGAGCTGCATTGCTATCCGAGTGGATATAGATACGGTGGTTGGCGTAGTTCTTATGGAGGTTGATATACGTACATTCAATAATGAAGTCACAACAAAGGGCAGTGTGACACGAAACGTTGTTCTCTCCACGGCTCTCTCCGTTTCCTTGTTGTGTAATATTTGCAAACAGCACAAACCGCGTGACGTCCTCATGTAGAAAAATACGTCTTCAAAGTGATAATTGAACTTGTCAACACATGGGCTGGCTAATGGAGAGCCGAAATCGATTGTTTCCGAATTTCGTACATACATAATTACATCATAGGTAGTCGTTGTTACAATTCAAGACGCTATATTTAGCTCTTGAAAGAATAGTTCACCTTGAAGAATAGGTAAGTTTTTAGGTTAATCTTTCAACATTGATTGTTGATCAATTATAATATTGAATCGGTTCGGAAAATCAGATTAATTTATGGATATACTTTGTTTGCTAATTTTATGGTTTTCCTGTTATACCTAACGTGACAAATCGATTTAGGAAAATATACCAGTGATAAAATTTTATAACTTTCCTATACTGAAAACTAAACACGATTTATTTTAGCAGCTGATTGATCTAAATAAATAATTGATCATCCCCCCCCCCCCATCACCCTCGTCCCTTACCCCTAGCACATGCTATGAATTAGCTCAAGAAAGTAATTTTTTATCGAAACGCCTATATAGCCCTTACCGATTAGAGACCACAGTTAGGCAGTATCGACGGGCGAGCCCGTCACCCCAGGCTGGTATAACGATATGTAATCGTTCTTTCAGCCGTGGGATGAGCGTAGAAGACTTAAATACAAATCTTCTGTCTAGCTATGCCAGCGTGCCCGTCAGAGGCGAACGCTTTACGGCGAGGCACCATGAAAGGTAACCAGCGGGTAGCCTCGCCCCCTGTTTACCAGTTTTATAAGATATCTCCACCTGGAATTAATCATCAGGATACCTCCTTCCTTCCGACTGGTAACAGGTTCGTGGTCGCTGGCGCGGTGCTCTCCCTTACGTAGCGGTGATACGGTGTCTACCGAATCTATCGTGGACTACGGCATCCTTTGCCCGGCTCTTAACCCAGAATCAGGTAGCCGAATGATCATTTCAAGAACAGTTGCCGTAAGGTTACCAAGTACCTACCCCCTCTATAGGAAACTCTATAGGAAACAATGCTGTTTCAAGACTCCTCCCGCTGTCAGTCGGAACGCACAATCGATTGACTGACGCCGCACGGTGCGCAAACCGTCCAGGAACGCAAGAAGGTTGACTCCTAGGGGAAACTGGCCCGCAGGCCAGAGTCCTACCCGAGCTCGCACTTCTACGTGAAGGCCGCCGAATGGGTGTTGACCCGTGCTTTTGGCCGACTCTACACACATGGGTCTTAGTAACATAACTGCAACAGGGCCTATTAGCTCCCAGACAACAACGAACGGCTTTGATATCTCAGTATTATTGCAGGTTTGATATAAATAAATAAATTATCAGCCAGGAAGTTCAACCCCCTCCCCCCCCCCCCCGTACTCCTGGCACAGGCTTTGAATTAGCTCAAGACAGTATAATTTATCGAAACACCTTTATAGCCCTTATCGATTAGAGACAAACAACAGACGGCGTTGATATCTCAGTTTCTGTATTATTATCTCAGTGAGACAAAAAGATAACACGCTCCATTTCGAAATTTGCTTTTTTATCTATTTTTTGTAGAAATTCGAAAGCATATTTTTTTGATATATCGATATGGTGTTTTTCACATGAAGAAAATTTTAATTTTGTTAAAATCGAAATTTAGAAATAATTGTATGTAGGAATGAAATTTACATACTTACACTGCTAGAGATCAAGCTGATAATATCAGATTTTGTAAATTATTTTTAAGTGGAGTCAAATAAAGTTAGTTCACAAAAAATGGATTTATATTAAAGTTAGAGACGAACGAATATGATCAAGACAACAGACGGCGTTGATATCTCAGTTTCTGTATTATTATCTCAGTGAGACAAAAAGATAACACGCTCCATTTCGAAATTTGCTTTTTTATCTATTTTTTGTAGAAATTCGAAAGCATATTTTTTTGATATATCGATATGGTGTTTTTCACATGAAGAAAATTTTAATTTTGTTAAAATCGAAATTTAGAAATAATTGTATGTAGGAATGAAATTTACATACTTACACTGCTAGAGATCAAGCTGATAATATCAGATTTTGTAAATTATTTTTAAGTGGAGTCAAATAAAGTTAGTTCACAAAAAATGGATTTATATTAAAGTTAGAGACGAACGAATATGATCAAGAATAGCGAAGGATATAAGAAATAACTCACACACCTAAAACAAAGAACTAAAACCGATGAACCCGTAGATGAAGAACTTGAAACGATCCCTTGCTCAGAGGAAGGCTACTGAAAACAAGTTCTTCAGTGGGTGGTCGAAGTAATCAGCTGAATAACTAACATCACTTAGATGCAAAGTACTAAACCTGAAATACTCGTAAATGATGAACTTGGAACAATGCTTAGCTTAAAGGAAGGCTACTAGAGACAAGTTCTTCAGCGAGTGTTCGAAGTAATCAGCTGTTTTACTACATGAATCATTGCATTCTGAATTAATAATTAAATATATAGGTGGTAGTATGTAGTATATAGGTCCTAGAATGGAATACCCATCTTATAACTCAACTAACTCAACGCATATGCCCAGTCTTCATCGAGAAGCCGTGGCACTATTATTTACATAATTATGATCTTCTTCTTGTTTGGGTGCCTCTCCAACTAGTGAAGGTAGTCAGTCAGCCCTCCATACTTATTTTTGATCCATATGAAGCTGAGTACTAGGGGAAATAGTACAGTGGTTTACCTTCTGCGTCAGAACTTTCGGAAAGTATTTGGCTCTCCAGGCCACTGAAGTCTCTTCCAAATAGTTGCCCTACTGGGTGTTATGTTACATCGCCTAAGCTCGGTCGTTATTGACTCGTTTATTGTATAGCAGGGAATACCGCGACAATCCCTAGGTCGCCGCCGCCAGCTATTCTGAAGAGAACTACTAGTGCGAGCGGGTGAGGATGACAATTGGTCCGGATAAGATGTTGTTTCGTTCTCCCCTTACTCCTTTTGGCACTTTGCTGCTTCAGTAATATTCTTTGATACGAAACTACGCTTTCCAGATTATTGATACGGTTCTCCAGATTATCAAAAATTTTGCTTTCCATAATAATTAGACCGATACGCAAACGGCGATCGAGTACATTCGGGATGCGTCCTGTGTCAACCGCGAGTGAATCCAGACTGCATAATTGCACTGTACCTATTCACTACTAGCTTATGTCCGCAACTTCGTCTGCGTCAAAGAGATTTTTTGCCATCAGTTTAATATTTTCGATGAGACCCCCTAAATATATAGCTTATCTAAAGAGGTAAAATGAGAGTTAAACTCTATTAAGAGTCACATATAAAGGTCAAACTATAATAATGTATTGTTGGTTTACTTAGGTAATTGATAAAAACTAAAGCGGAAAAGCTTTATTGTTTTAATGTGTTTTAAATGTTAGGTTATGTTATACAACCCCAGTTATTCCCTTAAATAGATGTTTAAGGAAAAATGCTGAATTACATTTTTAGGCATTTTTCTAGAAAAACCGATCTGATATTCAATCGGACTTAAGAGACATTAAGAAAACCGCAAGAAAAGAGTGTTAGCCCTTTTCGATCACTTCAATCCCGATTATTTCCTTCAGGAGATGTTTAGGGGAAAATCCTGAATTTTGTTTCTATATGGGGAAATTTGTTTGAGTAGAGCCGATGTAATATTTCAAAGGGATTAAGAGATATTAAGTAAACCGCAAAAGAACACTTCATCCCTTTTCGATCCCTTAGGAGTTGAATTTCGCAAAGTCCCTTCTTAAGTGAGCGCCTATCACATATCACCAGGAATCTCTGTGGATAATTTCATATGTGTAGCTTCAGCGGCTTCGGCTCGGCGATGATAAATCAATAAGTCAGTCACAACCTTCTTTTATATATATATATATATATATATATATATATATATATATATATATATATATATATATATATATATATATATATATATATATATATATATATATATATATATATATATATATATATATATATATATATATATATATATATATATATATATATATTATTTTATTTATTTATTGGTTACAACTTGGTATAGAGTTAACAGTGAGATCGTACAGATATGATTTGTAATTATTTATATAAGTAATAAGAAAATGAATACATCCCATACGATCATTCTAGACGAATGCCCAACTAGACCGAACAGCCTGTATCTGGGCATACGAAATATATAGCCTTTGTTTTTTGAGTAGTACTGACGTTTGAGTAGTACTGACTAATAGACTACTTTCAATACTAACACTAAGATAATGAATAAAGAAATAAAATATAAGAAAATAACTGAAAAAAAGAAAATTAAAAAATAAAATGGCATAAAATAGTAAACATATTAATACAAATATATATGATAAAGGGTTAGTAACATACATATATACACATATACACATACAAACATATATACATACATATATAATAATACACACACACACACATATTTTAAATTATTGTATGAAGCAATTCATTTTCAGTCTTTGTACGACCTACTTCGTAAAGGAGCCATTTTTTTACTTTTATCTTAAATTGGTGTATATTTTGAATTTTTTTTACTGACTCTTCTAAAGTATTAAAAAATTTTGGGGCGATGAAATACAACTGTCTTTGGGCAAAGGTTGTATGTACGTGAGGAATTACATAGTTCGTCCCTTCAGCCATTCTAGTTGGTCTTTGCTGCTGGCTTCGGGAACGTTTCTCTAAGGTCTTGTAAAAATGTATTAGGCATTGTTTCACGAACAACTGACGAATATCCAAAACACTTGCTTCGCTGAACAGCAGGTCAGAGTCATGGCGGGGATGTTTTCTGTAAGTAACCCTCAATAATAATTTCTGGGCTTTAACCAGTGGTTCAAGTACTTGTTTCGTACAGGCCCCCCATGCAATGTTACCGTGCATCCATAAGCTTTGGCAAAGCGCCGTGTACACAATTTTTAACGTCGGTTTTGCCAGAATATTACGTAGCTCACGAAAGACGTATACTAACTTTCGAGTGCGTGATGTAAGTTCATTTAGTTGGTTCTTCCAGGTTAACTTGGAATCAATGGTCAAACCCAGATACCTAATCTCGCCTACTTTATGAACGATCGGGCAGGCGCAGTTGGGTGGCTTACGGCAGTTGATAGAGTGAACCTTTAGTTAGAATTCGCTTGTTGTAACGTCTGATCGCAATCCAAATATATATATATATATATATATATATATATATATATATATATATATATATATATATATATATATATATATATATATATATATATATATATATATATATATATATATATATATATATATATATATATATATATATATATATATATATATATATATATATATATATATATATATATATATATATATATATATATATATATATATATATATATATATATATATATATATATATATATATATATATATATATATATATATATATATATATATATATATATATATATATATATATATATATATATATATATATATATATATATATATATATATATATATATATTGATTTTTTTCTGTTGTATAATTAACGATGATAGTATTCCTAAATAGGCGGTAACCTACTAACGAGGGATTACGGGAGAATAGATAGGCTCTTGAAACTCTTAGCGGTGACCAGTGTGTAAATAACAAAATATAACTTACTTCTCATTCTTGTCGAAGACCGGGAAAGTCTGAGATGCTAATTCCTGTAGAGTGGCTTCGCTTTGTGGTTCAGCAGAGATACCCTGAGCTCTCTGCTTCCGGGCGCGAGGGGTGCGCAAGGCGTTCTTCGCGTGGAAGGGGAAGACGCTCTGGAACTTGTCGAGGTGCGAGCGGAGGTCGGCGATCTCCTGCTCCTTGGCCTCCAGGCGCGCCTCCAGGTCGCGGATCCTCTCCTCCTTCGCCTGGAGCGCGTCCTCGTACTGCTGGTCGGCCATGGCGGCCTTGGGGGCCTTCGGCGGGCTGCGCCTGATCACCGGCGGGGGGGCTGGTCGGCCGCCGCCCCCTCCGTTCTCCGTGAGGGTTAACGTGTCGAGCGTGGACCTTCCCGCGGACCTCACTGCGTCCGGTTCATCGTCACCGGCTGCCGGCTGGGACGACGCGAAGCATAGCCCTTCGAAACACACGCGCATTCACCCGGCTGGCGGTACACGAGAGAGACACGAGCGCGAGGGGGTTTGCGACGGGCGGCGACACACGCGGCCTGCGCGGAGGCTGGATTGCGAGTGGTTCTGGTGTATGCGAGTGCGACGGATGGACCGGTACCGGACTCCGCGACGACGAGGCGAGTCTCGCTAAATGAAAACACAAACGGGCACGGACGCGACACACCAGCGCGCGACGCAAACAACCGACTGAGTGTCGCGCGGTCTAATCGGACGCCCACCGATCGTCTTATCTTCGGATCTCGTGATTGGATCGATCCACGCCACTAAACCGGTCAATCAGTCACAATGCGAACACATACGCCACACAAGATCTGAAACAACAGAAAAAAACTATAGTGGCGCGAGCGTCCAAAAGACAGATAAAAATAAAATTAGCTAGCATAGCGAAACAACGACAGTAAGAAAACTCAAGAACAGGCGTGGAGTAACTTGCCCCTATCATATAGCGTATTATTTTGATAAACTCCACAGTAGGATTTGGCAACCCTTTTGAAACGGCAAAATGCAGGTGACGCTGATATTATTCACGGCCAAATTAATAGCAATTTATTTGGCCATCTGTAATAACATGGATATTATTATTTTTTTATAAAGGAGCGATTGATTATAAACGCCCAATAATGTAACCAACGAGATTGCAATGATCGAAATGATTGCAAACTGATCTATTGTAAGAATCAAAATCCAATCAACTCGCATTTATTTTCAAAAAACCCGTTTAAGGTGCAGACGATACAGATATAAAATAATCAATTAAAATTCAACAATGAATCGTATAAAATAACTCTCAAGTTAAAACTCACTCAAATCGTACAAACATTTAGATGACAAATATTTTTTCGTTCGTTTTCTAAATCTATATAAATAAAAATTAAATGTCGTTCGTTGGTAAGGGCATATAAGGTGGAATGTATTCAATTGTATTCAATTTAAAAAAAATCTGCAGAAAAATCTGTAAAATATCGCATTCCAGCCTAGATTTAAAAAAATACATTGTTCTACTATTGTGTTGTTTTGCGATCTGTCCAACAAATGTTTTTTTTTATTATTTATATTTCAAGTTATTTATTTCGGTATTGATCTGTATTTTAAAATGTGTCAGTGATGATTTCGCACAGACGCTGTTATACTTCGAAACGCCAATATATCTTACTTGGAATCAACTGTAAAATAAAAGATAACAACGGAAACTACAAAACCCAACTTCATCTTACCCACATGTATTTTCCACCGATGTATTAGGTCGCTCTTTTTTCAGCCCAACCAAACAACCACAAATTTGGGGGGGGGGAGGTTGGGTGGGTAAAGTTTATGTGGAGGAGGTTGTGAGGTTTGTGGGGGGGGGGGGGGGTTGGGGGGTGGAGATAGGGTGGGGGGTTGGGGGGAGTGGAGTTTGGAAGAGTGGAGTTTGGGGTGGGAGAGGGGGATTTAGGGGTTTGGCGCGGTGGGCGGGGGATTAGTATGATTACCGGGAAAGTCTTGGTGTGACAGTCTTGGTGTGACAAAAGCTAGTTTAATATCTTTTAAGAAATATTTCAATACATAGCGTCAAAGGTTCCGTAAGAGTTCCACAAATTGTTCATTCAGCGCGAGAGTCAAAAAGACCAAATTCATCGTTGTCCGGTTTAAAAAAAAGTCGTTTCTGAATATTTTAAAGTATATTTCATGGCACTGTGTAGAATGAAAATATTTTGTGAACTTACCTAATTAGACCTATTGGCCTCACGTCCATATATACGAGTAGATATTAAATTATATTTAGTTCTGAATATGTATTTCTTCTCTGTTTTAATTCTGTAAATGTTCGCCAGTAGAATCTGCTGTGCATCTTGGAAATGTGACGTCATAGAGAAAAATTGATTTCAGCAGTGTATTTAGCACCCAAATCCACATGGGTAAATCCACCCATTTACAGAACAAGCGCAGAAAAAAGTTTAAATTTGTTGGCTATTGATCGGCGTACTGACTGACACGATTCGTATTGAACGTGTAGAATCGACCTAGTATCCGTCATAAATATTGAGCGTGTAGCATTCGCCTTTGATAGATACATTTCTTGGATTTCTAATGCCTATTGTGCCCAAGAAAAGAGTCTCTCGCTCTTCTAAGATAAATCCAGTGGCCAGTAACGTACATGAAAGAATGCGCGTTTGAAAAATAACCTAACACGTGTAGCAACGCGCAATATGGTACATTCGTAACGTACATTATCGTTCACATCTAGTAGTCTTATCTTCAACAAAAAACAGATAGACTATTTTAAACGCGATTTACTTACGCAATTTCCTCAATGCTACGATATGGACAACAACCATGATCTGACAATAACTCCATATTATTATACATAGTTTATCCCAAAAGCCATCAAATATATATTTCCTAAAAGATTTATTGAGAATACAGGTACAACTTTTTAATATTATTCAAAGTACTCTCCATGAGCATCTACACATTTTTTCTATCGACTCTCCCATGCCCGGTACGCCCTGTCAAAGGCCTGGACGGGAACCTCCTTGATAACTGCACAGCCGATTGGATAGCGTCGATGTTGCCAAAACGGCGTACTTTGAGGATGGTCTTGATCCTCGGGAGCTAAGGGGTCCTTACTGAGTTGGCCACGAAGACCCATTCTGTTCAGGGTTGGTCACACTCACGGGTCAACACCCGGTGGCCTCCACGGATGAAGTACTGGGTAGGACTCTGGCCTTAGGGCTAGTTTCCCCTAGGAATCAATCTTCTGGCGCTCCTGGCGCTCTATGCTTGGACTAATTAGCGTTTTCCCTAATTAAATATTTTCTGTTGAGGTATTGCAGGTTGGTTTCCCTAGGTTAGTTTTCCATAGGAATCAATCTTCTGGCGCTCCTGGACGGTCTGCGCTCCGTGCGGCGTAAGCCAAGCGATTGTGCACTCTGACTAACAGTCGGGGGGAGTCTGGAAGCAGTACTGTTTCCTATAGAGCGGGGGTGGTTGCGGACCTTACGGCGACTGCTCTTGAAACGACCATCGGCTACTCGATCCTGGGTGAACAGCCGGGCAAAGGATGCCGTGGCCCGCGATAGATTCGGTATACACCGTTTCACCGCTTCGTAAGGGGAGAGGACCGCGCAAGCGACCTCGAACTCGTAACCAATCGAGAGACTGGAGTAATCTGGTCGCAATTGGAAGTAAGGGCGTGAGTGTAAGCCCGCTGGGGTAACATTCCTAGCTATCTCGCGGTTAAGGCGTTGGGCCTCTTACGGGCATGTGGCAGAGCTTGACGGTGGATTGTTTCGTCCAAGTCTTCTGCGTGGGTGACGGGGTTCGCCCGTTGTAGTTGCCAACTCTGGTTGATCCTCGGGAACAAGAAAAAGTCAGCCGGAGCTATATCGGGACTGGGTGGCTGCGGGTAGCGTTGCCACATTGTGTGTCGCCAGGAACTCACGGACGCGCAGAGACGTGTGGTTGGCGCATTGTCATGATGCAGCACCCAGATAGCGGCGATGTTTTTCGTACGCGGATGACCCTTTTTCCTCAATCGGGTTTCCACAATTTGGGGAAAAGTGTCAGCTAATAATCGAACACTCATTCGACGGGCCACAATTTAACAAATCACCCGCACGAGTTATATTTTTCATCGGTTTTGCTTGTTGTGGGCGGTCCAGAGTGGATGTCATATTTCACTCCTTCTTGGCCCTCCATGAATTTCTTCACCCACAACGAAACTTTGTACATACGATAAAGCAGACTCCCCGTAGACTTGCTTGAGATATTCGTGACTTTCGGCAACTTTTTTGTCGAGTTCCGTGCAAAATTTGATCGCCCAACGTTGTTCGACATCGCGCGTCGTTACGTGGTCCCAAAAACAAGGGTGCACTAAATTAGCTACCTGATTTTCCAGATTCGTGCAGCAGCAAACTGACCGTTGGTGCGCTATGAAGATAAGGGGGGGTGGAGTTTGCCCCACGACCTCGCCCCAACCAGTTCGAACACCGCTGCAACCAGTAGGGGGTGCGATAAAAAAAATATTTTATGACTTCTGGGACACACCATGTAGTCTCTTCTTATTTTTGTTCTCATCTGCCGAGGATGATTTTCACACCAACAGCTTGCGTTATATACATGACATCAGTTTTGGGAGAGTTGTATGAACTACTAAATAAGAAAACAACAACAAGGAGTTTACTGTCAATGGTCCGAAGACGGCATAGGAAGATACAGAATGGCACGATGTCGTTATAAGCCCCTAAGGTGGAACCACCGTCAATGTTTTTTTTTAAATAACAGCCAATGATCGCTGGCTTACGTATAGATGCCACTCTAAAAATAAGAAAAAATCGGTTGTGTCACCCCCAAGACTTTCCCCGGTTATTTGACAAGCCCCCCAATTTTGCCACGCGCACTAATTTGTAGTGTATTTTTAGTATTAAAAATGGTTTTTTTTTTTTTTAAATGTATTATAATATTTTCTTACATATGGCGGACTTTAAATATTATTTGCGTCGCTTGTATACGAGATATTCCAACCAAAATTCACAACGTGATTTCGGTCCAACAAGCCACCTGTGAACCAAGATTTCAAGTCTCTAACTGCAATAGCTCGAGATTCAAGTATGACTAACGCGCCCTCTGAAGGCCCGATTTCAACTACGATCTTATCAACTCTAGCCATGACCGAACGATGCCTGCATGCCAAATCTCAGCTCAATCGGATGAGGCGTTTGGGCGCTATCGTGGAGAAATACACACACAGGCAGACACACACACACACACGAAACACACACAGACTCACAAATAGACTTCAGTCTGGAAATGGTTTTAATCGTCTCGGGAGGGGGGGGGGGGGTCAATATGTAAATATCTGTCTTCCTCTCAATTTTTTTTAACGCGTTCACAATACTTTGCCTTTGCCGGGAAAGTAAAAGATGTGCAGTAACTATTCTTCTTAAGGTGCCATCTCCTATCGGAGGTCGGCGGTAATTATGGCCACTTAGGCCCGTGATGTTGCGGCGCGGAACAACTCGGTGGTGCTCGAGTTGAACCATACATGCTTTGAGCATTACATGTCGCAATCTTAATGGCTAACCCCACGGGGATTCTCGGCACCCTTTGATCATTTAAGGTCTGCCGGGGATTGAGGGCCATGGTTTACCTTACACAAAACAAAATTTAATGCAACTTCTTTGCTCAACTACATATTTTATTGAATTGCGAGATATTCTTGATCTGCCCTTGTTAAAAATAAGTTATTACGCTTTATGCCAAGCCGTAATGACATATGGTATACTTGGATAAAAACCATACCTACTCCAAAAAGTGAACGTTCTTCAAAAGGCAATATAATTAGAATCATCCTAAGAAAGCCAAGACGTTACCCTTCTGACCACCTGTTTCTTGAGGCACAATTGCTGGATTTAAGACAGCTGTATTGCCTTAAAGCAATACTTTATATAAAAAATACCACAAGTGTTCTGGAAAACAGTGAGAGAACAGGTTGTTACAAGGAAAACTTTCAAGTACAGAAAGGTTTAACGTCTTTTGGACAACGTCACTTTCTTGCTCCTAGAATGGCTAACATTATTAATTAATATTAATAAACATTATTATGCTATGTTGGGAATAAATAGAAAATAGCAAAAATATCGCCTTAAATTATGGCTTTATTAACCTTGGTAGAAAAGAGACGGAAAACACATTTATGACATTTATGTACACATGTTTATATTTATTCTATTTAAGAATTTATTATATAGGGGAACCTGGTCTACAGTGGATCAGTGGTATACAGTGGATCACGCCAATTCCTAGAAAACTATCGCACGTACGAGTATTGCTGTAGACTCGTACGTGCGACTAAGCCCATGTCCGCGCGGGGGGGCGCCAGTTTTGCATGCGGCAGTCTTGCACAAATGTCACTTTTGACAGTTCCAAATCTGTTGAGGGCAGATTTGCAGGAGGCAACAACCTTGCAGGCGGCAACCTTGCAGGCGGCATTTTTGCAGACGGCATTCTTGCAGAAAGCAAACTTGCATACAAACCCGAAGTTAGCAACGTTTGAGAATGGCGCATTAGGACATGATTACATGAATAAAATAATTTTATATTATTTTACAAACCAAAAATAAAGCAGTAAAGCGGTCATATGTTATTAATTTTATATTTAGAAAACGAAGTAGCAAATTATCATGTCAGGGTAAATTAAAGTGGTGAATATTTTTACCTCTCCACATTTAATTACCGGCATCCTTGTAGTGGATGATTCTGTACATCAAACTAAACAAAAAAATGTTTTAAATTTTTCTGTTAGGTTAGGTTAGGTTAGGTTTTTCTTTCCCTAAAATCGAAGTGACATTAATTACCGGCATCCTTGTAGTGGATGATTCAGTACATCAAACTAAACATTTAAAAAAATGTTTTAAGTTTTTCTGTTAGGTTAGGTTAGGTTAGGTTTTTCTTTCCCTAAAATCGAAAGTTGATTGCTGAGATCCGCGATGGAGAGGACACTCAAAGAAGTGGACTGGTTTCCCTACCCTGACATATGAAAACGCGGCTTTTGTCGATTTCTACTCTGGTAACACTAAATTTTAAATACGATGTTTTGCTTCTAACTTCATTTTCTGCAAAAATGCCGTCTGCAAAAATGCCGACCCTCGAAACGTCAGTTTGACATTTGCAAAACTGCCTTCTGCAAGATTGCCTTCTGCAAAACTGCCGCCTGCAAGAATGCCGTCTGCAAGATTGCCGTCTGCAAATCTGCCTTCTGCAAGTTTGATGGGACCCGTCCGCGCGTG
>CALYMY010000646.1:0-19436 GCA_944548615.1 Micropterix aruncella | reverse complement strand
GCCCTTCACTCGTTTCGTGGACGATGGGCATATTATGCTGGGCAGAGTTGTTACATCCCGCATAGGAACTTGTTAGCGACGACCAATATCTCGTGAATGGCCGTTTGGTGAGAGGCCGCCTGCACGCGATATCGCGTGAACGGTAATGAATGTGTTAAAGACATATTAGCATATTTAAATTTAACAATTATAAATTCAAATTAAATATTGAGTTTTAATAGAAAGTATCTGAGAAAGGCAGACATTTGTAATTGATTAGGAAGAAGAAGGTATATGGATATATAGATATATCCGAATATCCTTTCCCAATATCCTCTCCTCGGGCATTCTTAGTTTTAAATACATTTACAGCCCGTTCCCCACTTGTCGGGTCCGATTTTTAATCGGATGTCGTCGCTCGTGTTCACACTTGTCGGGTGTCGGGTCGGTTTTTTACGTTCCTGTCCAAGGAAAGTATTGTGGACGTACTTCTGTGTGTCTGCTGTGTGAATTCTCCGACGACAGCGCTGAAACGCTTTATTCCGATTGAGCTGAAATTTGGCGTGCAGGCATCATTTGGTCATGGCATGAGCTAAAAAGATTGTGGTTAAAATCCGTCCACCCTGGATAGGCTCCCGATGAGGGAACTCCTCATCGGTCAACACAGAGACACAAAATTTTGTATACGCATTCAATTATGATAGCCCCTTTCCCTGTTCCACCATGTCATGGCTGATGAACCCTGGCTTGGCTCGTGATGAGGGAACTCCTAACGGTCAACAGCAGAGACCCAAAATTTTGTATACGCATTCAATTTAAATAGCCCCTTCCAAGTTCCATTATCCGTTGAAGAGTCCTCTAGTCGGGAGCCAACCCTGGGTGGACGGATTTCAACCACATCTATTCAGCTCATGCAATGACCAAATGATGCCTGCAAGCCAAATTTCAGCTCAATCGGATGAAGCGTTTCAAGCTCACAGAAGTGCGTCCACAAAAGTAAAATGTTCCTTGACGAATGTCGGTTGGTTAAGGTTAAAAACTATATATGGTAGAGAAACGGGGAATTATATGTCCATATCAGCCTGTAATCGATAAAGTTTTCCCAATACTTCGTGTTGGCACTAAAGCCAAATGTACTAGATTTGCGAACCACTCGCGGTGTTACAAAACACAAAATATTAAAGCAGATATTGATTATCTATATTATTGTGGATTACTTTGTGTAACAGTACCATATCAGCCACTGTACGTCGATTTTCTATACCGAAGTGGTCCAGTTTGCTCTCATACGTTGGAAGTCCCAAACATCCACGAAAATTAATATATTTGAAAAAACGACTTTGTAAAATGACACGTTTCCAAATTGAGGACGCAAAATGCATAATGATGTGAACTTATGTAGATTAATTATAAACTACTTATTACATAGTTTGGGTTTTAAAGATCTTTCGCTGAATGTTTAATTACATCCATAATAAAAATCGGGTTTTAATTAAAATTAATCTAGTACCATAAATGCGTCATAATTTCCCTTGGAGTTTTCTACAGCGTGTACATCTCGGATTTCTCCGAAGAAGCCATTTCCGCCGCGCTTGTCTGGGGCGGGCCTTTCATATCTGATATTAAATTACAGATTGATTTTACCTTTAGAGATAATAGCATTGATTTATATTATATGGTATTAGATTTCTCAACTCCGTTTTACGATTGGCAACCCTTCTGAAACGGCGAAATGCGGGTGACGCTAATAGCATTGACGGTCAAACTAATAGCAATTTATTTGGCCATCTATATCAATATTGAAAATGAATGTTTTTTTTATAAAGGAGTGATTGCTTACAATCAGTCCTTTATAGACCTATATAAACCTGATTGATTACAATCAGGCCTCCATGCAGAAGTGCGATCCCGGGTAGGACTCTGGCCTGTGGAGCAGTTTCCCCTAGGAGTCAACCTTCGAGTGCTCCTAGGCGGTCTGCGCACCGTGCGGCGCCAGCCAATCGATTGTGCATTCCGACCGACAGCTGGGGAGTCCGGGAAACAGTACTGTTTCCTACAACTGCTCTTGAAACGGCCATTCGGCTACCCGATTTAGGGTGAACAGCCGGGCAAAGGATGCCGTGGTCGGCGATAGATTCGGCAGACGCCGTATCACCGCTACGTAAGGGAGAGGACCGCGCAAGCGACCTCGAATCTATAACCAGTCGGGAGGAAGGAGGTATCCTGATGCCGGAGATATATTTCCAAGACGGAGATATATTTCCAAACTGGTAGCCAGGGGGCGAGGCTGCCAACTCGATCCCTTTCAAGGTGCCTCGCCGTAAGGTTGAGTTGGTCTCTGACGGGCATGTTGGCAGAGGTAAACAGTAGATTTGTATTGTCTCTAAGTCTTCTACGCTCATTCCACGGCTGAAAGAAAGATCACATATCGTTATGCCAGCCTGGGGTGAAGGGTTCGCCAGTTGTAGTCGATACCACCCCACTGATTGATTACAATTTAACCAATGATTACAATACAATCCAATAATTTAACCATAGATAACTATAATAACATTCAATAGTACAATAAGGCAGTGCAATCTATCGCATTTCTTATTTATGTCGGCTGATTAAATCACAGAAATAAGACGGAGAGATAAAATGCTATCTATTAGTCTATCTGAACATTAAAGTGCGTAATTATTACGTATTGAAACCTGTATATCAAATTAAAAATTGGTTTCTTTATGTAAATAATATTAAAATAATAAGAGCTATTATTTGCAGATCCGTTTGTTAGTATATGATTATTTTATACCATATTGGCGCGAAAGTCTCCATAATGAAGGTAATAAAAGAAGAATATATTTTTTTTTGGACCTGTAATGGCCCTTAAGTACCATTACAAACGATCAACAAATGCATCGATTTCCAGTCAAATACACTGACACAATTCAGCTATTATTTTGACTCGTGCAGCGGTGAATCAGCACGATGAAACAATACTTTTACTTGGAATATTTCGAATTGCATCATTTCCCGGCCTATATAAACCGGCGAAAAAGCAACCAAAGTATCATTCCCCGAGTGATGACCTTCCCCCAAGGTTGCGACGGCATACCCGGCACTCTCTCTCTCTCTCTCTCACGAGTTAGGTCAACGGGTCCGGCTCCTTGGTTTCCGTTCCTTATCTTTCCCAGTCCTCGTGACTGGGAAAGAATGTCTTCATCCAATATTCCCACATAGCCTCCGTCACGCAACCCCCGCCTCTCGATAAACGTATTCGAGCACTCGTTACTCACTGGCAAATACGTTTCTCCAAACTTTAAATTCACTTGAAATCGGTCGCGGTTCTCCCACAGAACTATGAGTGCCAACTACGCGTTGCGTTCCGTAGTAAAATCCTGGTTGCCGAATTGTAATAATACGATGAGCAGTTTAATAAGCTATATAATCAAAAAATAATACTCATGTTTATTAATAATACTTTATTTTTGTCACATCGACTTTTATTTATTAGAGAAAGGAAAAAAATATATAATCGATGACTAATTTCCTACGGAAATGGCACGAAAACAGTAGATTTGGAGCCTTTTAAACTTACGGGGATCAGAAAAGCCCAATGACATAATATCGGTTAAATCTTGAGCAAAGATCCTAAAACACTTGCGGGTTATACCAGAATTTTAATTGATTTCCCGATCGGCGTAACCTGTTGCCGTCGGCGTTCTCACCAGAGGAAGAAGATGTAAAGGCCAAGGAAACGCCATTGCGATATAAGTCGCGCTCCTGTAGCGATACATACACAAAGCCTATATGCCTCCATCCATCCTTGTCACTCCAGTTCACCTGCTGCGCCTTCGTCAATGTCTACCAAAACTACCAAGTTTGCCTAGCCTTTGTCACACCATGGCAATCGCCCACTACGCGCGAATTGAATTGAACCGCGGGGTCATCTGCATGTGTGGGCATGTCATCTGATAAATGTCTCGCTCACACTCATAGCGTTTATGAAAAGGGAATAGTAGAAAGATACTAATCGCCGATATCATTATGGGCAAAAACAATTGAACTAGAATATCGGAATGATACCCTGTGGTTAATAAAAATATTACGTTTCTGACAGAAAAAAGCTAATTATCTTTCATTGTTATCGCTTTCTTCTTTATTTGTACTGTGAAGACTACGTCACACACAATGTAATATTTCATTTGCCCCACCAGATAACAATTCAAACTTGCCGCCTCAGTATGTTGCCACTGCGCAGAACGCCGAGTTAGATTTCGGATTTTCATCGTTGTAATAACTGAACGTTTGAGCGCCTTGCCCGCTTAACACTCGTCATTAAATCGTCAACCAGATAACATACTGTATTTCACTTTACCGACACTGCATCGCGCTCTAGCGCGAGCCGCCGCGCGTAGTACCGCGGTAACGAAGAGTTATCCTAAGTTCAAAGAAAGTAATAAAAAGGAATGGGCCCGTAAGGGCCCACACGTCCTCATCGTACTGTTATACTGTGTTTTCAAGTGTGCTAACAAAAATGCCCGTCCAAGCACAACTGTAGTTATTTTAAGTGATATATTCTCAACAACCTTGTGATCCTTACAAGTATTTTAATGGCATTACTTCATAAATAATTTAATAAATTAAATTAGCTTACCGATAAAACATAACCGTATATAAATCATGCATCCGGATCTCGGACTAAACTAAAAGAGTGTTGGTTGTGTGGAGGCGCACGGCCGTTGCATTAACGAGAAACGTCGAAAAGTCGACAGAGAGTCGCTAAAATCACTTTGAACGTGCACACCACACACTATTTTCCCTACAAATACTATCACAATTGAAATATTGCAGTTTGTCTGCTGTATGCTAATGTTCCTGCATCGAGACGATTCCTCTGTCTTCTTCTCGTATGTCCATCAGATTGGCGTGGTCTTCGGCAGATGCATCGGTGTTGTCGACTCGCTATGTCCATCGACTCGGGTACAAGAACGAGGTAGAGGCGCGTGCACCGCCCGCGCCCTTCACCGCGATCGCCGCCTCAACTTTGCACCGCACCCGAAACTGTCTCGCTCACTCGGCGCCTGACATCGGAGTACTAGTGTGTGGCCCAGATACTCCTCTGTCCGAAATCCGAAATCTGTATCTCCACTTGACTCTTGCGCTGGCTGTGGCTGACATGTTGATTTTTTAAGAATTTTCTATACTTATTTTCCGAGTATTTTCAATAAGTATTTTACTAAGAAATAGTGTCAAATATCGCGCTTAACAAAATATATAAATAGACATCCGAATCACCGCTATAACGCGTATTTACCACGGTATCGCGTTAACAACGCGAATCCGAATCTTACCCGAGAACGCTGGTTTTAATCAATTACCTCCCCCCCCCCCCCCTTCAATTCGAATTGGCAAGTTTATTATATATGTTGAAAGAACACCGAACTTGAGCGTCTGAGGTTTAAAGGCCCCTCTTCACAATGGCCGATGATGGCCAATCTTGCTAAGGTGGAACCGAGTCTGAAAAATGTATGGGAAAGAGCGAGAGGGACATAGGTGACTCGGCCATCGCTGGCGAATGTGTGGAGCGGGTATCAGAGTTATTAAGTCGATGCGATGTATTTGTTTTGCTATCATCTATCTGTTTTTCTTCTATCTATCTTTCATCTATCGTAATTTCTTTCTATTTCGTATCTTTCGGTATGATTTTAGACGTTTCAGCCCAAAAAGTTAATTGGAGTTAACGTTTCGGAAAAAGTTTTCTCGTAACTCTTACTACGATGGAGAATTAAATTATCTACGATCGTGCTTCTACACTATTTACAGACTCGAGGAGAATGATTCAAACTTTTATACGGACAAAATCTGGCGAAACCCGACTCTTTTAACTTAGAGACACTGGCAAAAGGCTCGCTTTATTTTATCGCCAATATGTGCATAGCACTTCTTTTTAATAGACTTCGAGAAAAGGAGGAGGTTATCAATACGGTTGTATTTTTTTATGTTTGTTACCTCAAAACACCGTCATTTATGAATCAACTTGGCAAATTCTTATTTTATTTAAAGGATATACTTCCAGATTGGACCCGTTTTATCAAAATCTTTTTTTGATAATGAATCAAACTCACTCGGGAATTTAGTGAGGAATATTTGAAGAAAACTCCTCAAATATTATTATATGAAGTTGAAAATTTACATATTGGTTCAGTTCCGATGACAATGCATTTCTTAAGGTATGCATTACCTGATTCTACACCCAGGCTCCCGACGAGGGGACTCCTCAACGGTCAACAGCAGAGACACGAAATTATGTATATGCATTCAATTACGACAGCCCGTTCTAAGTTTTACTAAGACAGGACTGCTGCGCGAAGGGTTGGCTCCCAACGAGGAAACTCCACAGCGATCAACGGCACAGACACGAAATTTTGTGTCTGTGCCGTTATGATATGTTATGAATTCTATTATGATAGCCCGTTCTACGTTTCACCCTGACATGGCTTCTGCAGGGTGACATGGCTTCTGCACGTCCTTATGCCTGCCTTAGTCCAAGAACACGTCATTATGCTTGCCTTTCCAAGAACACGTCCTTATGCCTGTCTTAGTCCAAGAACAAGTCCTTATGCCTGCCTTAGTCCAAGAGCACGCCATTATGCCTGCCTTAGTCCAAAAACACGTCCTTATGCCTACCTTAGTCCAAGAACACGTCATTATACCTGCCTGTCCAAGAACATGTCCTTATGCCTGTAGTTGTAGGTTAGTTGCAATATATTGCCATGTGGCAATATTCTCGCATTTTCATATTTTAATTTTTAACTGCAAAAAATATATATTCAAATTCAAAATTACAATACATTGACTCCACATGGAGAGCCAAGTACGAGTATCGGAATACGGACAACCAACCCTAAACTCAATCATTATCATCATCATATTGGTTTTACTTAAAACTACACACATATTACTGCCCTAAATAAAAAATGAAATTAAAAAGTTACCATTCTTTTACCTTGCTGACCCAATAAGCCAACCACATAAAAACACACCACCTGAAATAAAAAAATAATTCCAATTCCAATTCCAATTACTGCTGTTGCTGTCGAAAATAAAAATGTAATCAATCATACAAAAGAAACGTGAAAGAAATTACTAATTTGCCCCTGAATTTGATATGTGTTTTTTATCCGCCCTCGGCCGCGTTAAAAATGTATCGCCTTGTCATTAACGTTATTTTCCCTTTTTTTCTCTAGCTCCATGCGTGGGTTTTCTTTGGAATTTTTATCGGTCGCAAGGTCACATTTTTATGTCACTTACGCACTTGCGTCAAAGACAGAGGCGAGCGATGACGAAACCTCAACTCCTCAATTATTTCTGAGTGTCCCTCAAATACGATAGAATACTACCTATTCTTACTACTTTCTAAAATACTAGTTAAATTTATATTGAGTCAGTTATAGGGGTCAGTGCTGGCGCCGAGAACTGACTCTATACTGATATACCTATATACATGCAGTCAGTCACTCGTAAGTATTCCTTCAGTGTTATGAAGTGATACGCACGTTGTAGAAGTCAGTCAGGAAAATGCATCATTTTCGATGTTTAAAATTTTCCACAGGAAGTGACGTCACTACAATGCAATGCTGCCCGTCATCTGTTATTCTGCGGGTAGGCGGCAAACTGCTGCTGTTACTTCGCAGACTATAACGGTGGTGGGCGGCGGGTTCGGCGCACGCGAGTTTTATATTGAAATCCGCCGTGCACACAACATTCACTGTGTCTTGTGTTACGTCCGTGCGTTCGGCGATGAGCATTAAAAATATTTTAGGAAGATGGTTCATTTATGAACCCTCTTCTGGAAACTTTTTAAGAAGTCAATTTCACTGAGACTGACTTTAAAGTCATACAAAATCATTCCACGAAAATAGTCCCGTCCCATCTTCATGGCTAAAAAGGCACGTCAAATATCTACTAAACGAAATTTAAACTCATAAATGGGTATATTACTATTACAAAAAAAATGGTTCACGTTAGCACTCCTCTTTTATTTCTTTGCTAGTGACCTATCAAATTATTGCCAAGACTTTCTAAGCCGTCCTATTCTTGAAATGGTTGAACATCTCTGATTCCTATAGAGTTACGTCATCCAATAATACCTAATCCAGTTGCTAGTGCCATTCGCCTTCATCTCCATAAAGAGTTCTCGGGATGTGGGATTTGTGAGTATCTGCCTCGCGCAGTAAATCCCGCATAAAGTGAGCTGCAGATATAAAGTTTGCATTTTAGACAATAAAATACGTCTAGAAGGCGTACATCGATCCGTCGCTATGGGTGGAATGGGTTTGAATGAATAATATTGTATTATCAGTGCACGACATAAAGGCATAAAAGCGCCGCCCATCCAGCCTCAAAAATCTTGTCATATACTCGTATATATTGCGCACTCCCCTATCGTTGCCGGCCATCGCACTTTGAGGGACTTAGGAACCAACTTTATATTTTCAATATTTTCTTTATGCCGATGGATAGAAGTTATAAACTTAACCTATAAGAGTAAAAGATAAATAAAATATGTCAATTTCTGTGAATTTGTCACTATATGCGCTTAAGAGTTATTTTTAAACACGCATTTTAAGAATAATTTGCGTTTGATTTGTCAATATGAATTAAGTGGCGAGCTCTAGTATTTCTCAGTAGAGTTTGGTTAAACCAATACAGGTCAATCTTTACTAACCAATACAGGGCTTACTGTTATCATTTTACCAAGGATTTTGAAATCGTCGGTTATTGAGAGGTGAAATATTTGCTTTGGAGGAAATTTTCCCAGTTTTTTTAATGACCGCTTTGTCGAAGTACTTTCGTCAAATAATCTTTTACTTATTTAACCACTCAAGTTTGTTTTCTCTGTTTTAGCGCGGTCAGAATTGTTTTCTCTGTTTTAGCGCGGTCATACATTCTTACAAACTTTCGCGATTATAATATTAGTAGGATAGTAGGAGAAAATTTTCAAAATATATGTTGACGCATAGAATTTAAATTTCGAATATCAATTTCGTAGATTTTATCCTACTTACTTGACAGTTATCGTTATATTTTAGATAAATCACACTATATCTTTATAAATTATAGCCTATGTGTTATTCTGATGTGTAAGCTTTATTAATGTAAGGTTTCATCAAAATCCATTCAGTAGTTTTTGCGTGAAAGAGTAACAAACATCCATACATACATACAAACTTTCGCGTTTATAATATTAGTAGGATTGCGATTACAATGATAAATCAGTACCGTCATTAATAATTGCTTTCTTAAGAGCGAATGATGTCGTATTGAATACGACAATATCGCCGAGCTGCGTATTACAAACTTTACATACCATATACATGAAACAGTTTTGTGCATAATTAGTACTAACCTGCAGAAGGTGGAATAACTCCGTTTGGCGAGTGAGTCGCGATGGTACACGGAAAGATACCATTCCAAGAAGATCAGAACAATCAATGTAACCTGCCAATATTTTATGGAAAACACCACGTCTGCGCATTTTCTTCTTTATTGTAAAGATTGAAGCCCATGAAAGGTAGCTACTTCATTGTAATGCTGTGGACATGTGGGTATTATATGGTCTTTAGTGTATTCATATTACTAATAGTTTTGCATTGTGTTTGGGTAGCATTTTGTAAGCATTGCTTGCCGCATGGTCAATATGCCCTTCAAACAAGAACTTGCAGTCGTGTTATTCCCAGATCTCGAACTGTTCAGATTTCAGTGATCGGAGAAGGATTAAAACGATAGGTTATAAATAAGTTAAAAAACGAATTTACCGCGTGAAATTTGTAACACGGGACGTTTCTGCGACGTTGCAGCTGCCGTTGTCTAGGGTAGACTGAAAGAGCTGTAAATACGTCGCTTCGCGGGTAAGCCGCAAACCTCTGCAGCCACTGCGTAGATTATAACGGTGGTGGCGGACGCGGGCTGTGCGCGCGTGAATTTCGGAAATCCGTCGTGCATACAACACTCACTCTATCCTATTTTACGTACTTGCGTTCGGCGTTTGGCGGTGGGAACATTTTAGGAAGAGGGTTCCAAGTAGAAGGGAGTTTGTAACCGTAGTCTCTATTGAAATTCGGGGTTCTTCTTATTTCAATGGCTTTCCAGATCATGAGAGGAAAGTAGAATTGTTCTTTGGATAGCACAATGGAATTTTAAAACTGCAGCCAGTGGTTACTTCCGCTTACTTGCAAAAAAAACAAGTATAGAAGCCTGTGACATACCAGGAGGTGCCACCATCTGTGGCACCATAGCCTGGTGAGAATTTCTCAAATACATAAGACCGATACCATCTTAACAAGATGACGTGAATACCCACATGGTCGAAATCCTTCGAGTAGTCAGTATAGATTACATCATCCTGAATGCGTTTGTACATGTTTCGGTTGATGTCATTCATAAATTCATAACTGTTTGGCAGGGCCGAATGCCGCTTTATAAAACTATATTGATTCTTTGATGAGTGACTTGGGAATTGCAGTATATAATTGACCGAACACTACTATTTAGAATACTTTGGTAAGTGTAGAGAAAATGGATACAGGGGAATAAATTTTATTTCAACCCCTAAGTAAAGTACAGGGGTGGGTCATATATGAGAAACATATTGGCTTTTTTGGTAGACAGCCGCAGCCAATGGGTTAATCCTACGGCCTTTTTTATGTATTTGCAAATGGGGTGAAACTAGGCCTTACCTCATTAACAAAAACATATTTTTTTTAAATCGTAGTTTAAATTGATTTTTTTTTTTAAAATACTAAGGACTGTATGTATAAATATTGTGATAATATATTGCGCATATTTCCCTTAATTAAAATATATTATAATCTATAGTAACGTAAGTTTCACAGTAGGCCTTAAACAATATAAATTCTTTAAAAAAAGGCATATAAAATGTAAACAATATAAAAAAGAGAGTAGAAGTATTTTATATTCTTTTAGACCCACTGTGAGACACGTATTACTAAAAAATACATCACATTTTATTTGAAAGAAATGCTACAGGGATCCCGGGCTCTCGGTCTGATAGATGAAGAGAGAACCGCGTATGTAGTGCTTTTTAACCATTTATAGCTAATGATTTGTTTGGGATATAATGCTGTTTTTTTCTTGTCAGACAGCAAATAAAGTGAGGAATTATAAATTATACTGAAGAGACTACATTATTTTGAGTAAATCAACCTGTTTTAAAACAAGCAAAACAAAAATATGTATTTTTTTTTTGATTAATTTTATATTGTTTTAGGTCTGTTGCAATCGTTGCAAAAAAAATAATTTTATAGAAATACTTACAGTAGTTCAAAATATATCATTTTTTTTACACGTACAACCCTTAGTATATATTTTTAAATTTAATTAAATTTACAAGATTTTTTAGAATATGTTTTCTGTTAAATGGATAAGGTCTACTTTCGCCCATTTTTTTGCACTTTATCGAAGGATACCTATATATATTTCCATATGGGAAACGCGTCTATTCACATACTTTTCCTCACGCCGTTGCGCCGCAACCTTTCCCTTCCTGCTAGGAAATTCCGCGAAATGACTACATTCTGATGCAAAGCCATTTCCGGCGCTGTTTCAGCGCTAACTGCGCATCACAGAGGAGCAAAGCTTTTAATTAGGAAAAATAGGATTGGCCCTTACACTGTTGGTTGAGGGTTGTTGCTCAACTATGCTTTTCTACCATCCCAAAAAAATCTTATAATATGACTAACGAATCGTTACGCAGGGCTCGATATTTTCGATTAAAAATCGCAATATGGCAACATTCTCCGAATGTACATGTTCCATATTTTTTCTAAATTCTTTAGAGATATCAATAAAAGTAAGAAAAATCCGGTCACCCAATCAAAAAATTGACAGTGGATTTTAAAATGTTGTCTATGCTCCTTGTGTGACGATCGTCTGACCAGACTATACACAAAGTATATAATGTGACGTCACTAGCTTGAATGTTAGAAATTTAATGTTAGAATGATAAAAATGTAGAAAACCCTGTTGCAGTACTGTAGGCCACTAAGACCCATATTATTATGTTCAGGATCGGTCAAAATCACGGGGTAACACCATTCGGCGGCCTCCACGTATGAAGTGCGAGACCGGGTAGGACTCTGGCCTGCGGGCCAGTTTTCTCTAGGAGTCAATCTTCTGGAGCTCCTGGACGGTTTGCGAACCGTGCGGCGTCAGCCAATCGATTGTGCATTCTGACTGACAGTCGGGGTTGTCTGGAAACAGTACTGTTTCCTATAGAGCAGGGGTAGTTGTTCACCTTACGGCGACTGCCCTCGAAATGACCAATCGGCTACCCGATTCCGGGTGAAAGCCGGATAAAGGACGCCGTGGTCCGCGTATCGCCGCTTCGTAAGGGAGAGGACTGCGCAAGCGACCTCGAACCCGTAACGATTCGGAGACCGGAGTAATCTGGTTGCAACTGGTAGTAAGCGCGCAAGTGTCGGCCCGCTGGGTGACTAACCTGGCTATCTCGCGGTAAAGGCGTTGGCTTCTTAAGGGCATGTGGCGGAACTTGACGGTGAACTGTTTTTCTTAAGTCTTCTGCGCTCACCTCACGGGAGACAGAACGATCAATATCTTTAAAACTTCCTGAGGTGGCGGGTTCGCCCGTTGTAGTCGACAGCTCTAGTAACACATCGTTATTACGTGTTAATGTCGGAATAACAAACTAATCGTCATATATTAAAACTGATAATGAAACCATAATGCATAAAAATTGTTGCTTTATCGGTTCCTTTCCGCAAAAAAGGTATGACGACGAGAAACATGGCGGCACGGCTTCGCTCCACATAACCACCCGGTGACAAGAGACGATTTTTCGTATAGCGACACAGGTTTCTTTTAGCTGTAACATTTTCTCACAATAATTTCAGACTTATCGCCATAGTAACAAATGACGGTCATGAAAAGACCTTCCAACGACATATTTCTGGTCGTTATTGGTAGTGGAGACGCGTCCCATACATGTTTGCCCATCCTCGTTTTCCTAACAATTTTCGTAGCACAGTTAGTATGTACCAAGCAATACGCCATCGCCCGTACGCTTCCGCGCGTAATGAAGTCAAGAGGAAACTAACCTGATATAATGTAATTCCATTCGCAGCCGCAAGCGACAAAGTACGGATATTAAGCTGCGAGAGCGTGATGGACTTCGCGATTGGATGTGACAGCATGTTTCCCTTTATGGTATAAAGCACAAGTAGTATGCGAGAAAGATACGTTATAGACCTAGGTTAAGTTAGCAGTTGCACGATATTAGGCAAGACGTTTAATCGAACTAACTTTCCTCTTCGGACAAGAATATGTCTCGCAAAACGGACATCAATCTGAGAAGCACTGCGAGCCAGTAGAATGCAGAAATGTATGTAAAATTGAGTCGCAATTTTCACGTTTTCGCGTTTAAAACGCGGCGGCCGCAGCGTCTGCGCGCAACTAGTGGAACCGCGCGGGCCGCAGTCAGATTTAGAACTCACGGAGCAGTTTTCACCCGGGCGCATACATATCTGCGCCACGGGCCCGCAACCGCGGCGGGCGCGTGTGAAAACTGCTTCGTGAGTTCTAAGCCTGACCGCGCAAACCTGCGGTGTCGTGAGTTTTGAAACAAAAACAAAACAGAGACAAAACGCGGCGATTGCGGGACCCTTTTACCAAAACTCGAGCCAAATACTGAGCCAAACCTGACGTGGTTTAGTCTTTCCGCGTGCTCTAGCATTTTAATTTTTAATTTTGTTATATTCAGGTCCTCGATTGCCCACATACATTTTATTTACATTTCTGCAATACATTTTACATATTCGTTAGTTAGGTATCTTAATTAAATTACATGATATTTGATGAATTTTGAAATAGAACTAGGTATATACATAGAATTGAAATATACAATTTTACGTTATGAATATTACTTTGAATTATACAAGTTTACAAATAAAATATATCACTTTTCAGCATCGTAGACCTGTAATAATTACTCAATTACACAACTTTACCATAAACAAACAAAGACTTTACTGGTATAGGACTAAACTTAAAACATATACTTAAGTGGCACCATTTAACCGTATAGTTTCATAACAATGTATGTATTATTAATGTTATGTAAGTGTAAGGGGATTAAACCTAAAATGCCATTAGAAAATAGACGGCTTACTTGCCTTTAATGGATACTTGTTTGACGATGTCTTACACCCGGATCTATAGTCGATGCATATACATTGACTCGTGCTTGAGCAGTGCCTGAGTGCCTATTTTCATTATATGGTAGATTCAACAATGCTTAAGCATCGGCTCAAACCAAGTATCGCATGAGCGATGCTTGAGCATTGCTTGAAAATGTCAAACAGAACAGTCATTTCTCGTCTGTCGTGTTTTTGCTTTTTTCTTGTCTTTTTTCGTATTTTCATCGATCTTCCGCCTTCAATTCTTGAATTTGATTAGTTTTGCTATTATATTGGAAATACGTTTGGAAATTTTAACGTATTGGCCTGATTTGACAATCTCCATAACCTCTCTATACCTGTATTACTGCCCGTCATAATCTCTCTGCATTTGTTCTACAAAATGAATGTTTTTTTAGCAAGATTTAACGAAATTCGGCAAATAATTGTGTCGGATAACTTCGCTGCAAATGTGGACAACGACAAAAAAGTATCGCTTGGGGATGTCAAATGTCTATAGAATACACTCGATACTTAGGCATTAACCAGTGCTTAAGCAATGCTTGGCTAAGCAATGCCCAAGCATTCGACTATAGATTCGGGTGTCAGTGTTGCGAATCATACGATTAGTTTACTGAGAATATGTGATTTATTGATACATCATTTTTATCGCCAAATTACGGAAATAAAAGACGCATTCTCTTTTGAGAATTGAGACACATAACTGTGAAAGGTACATTTGAAATACTCATTAAATATAGTGTCGAATATGTAAGACTCGTTTGAAAGACTACGTTTTCTAGGTAAAGAACAATGGTTCAACCCCGCTCGAATAGGTAGTGACGGCACGAGACACCTATTTAAGCCAACCGCAATGCCACTGCAAATCAGTATAAGGGTAAGCGTATGGTGAGATGCAGGTGACGCAGTTCCACGCAGCGCAGGGTAAAGCAGATTTTGTAATGCATGAACATGCTGAGAGATGCGTACGCTGCGGCACAGGCGCTTAAAACGCAGACCTATGCATATCATGCTCTGCGCCTCGTTGTAGTACCAGCACAGATTTCTGCGTAATGCGTGCAATTCGAAACGTGTTTTTAGTTAGATTTTATAATTTGCAGCAAAAATGGGAGACATTTAATTAAATTCTTAAATTGTTTGTCAGATAACTTTCTTGATAATACACATTCTCCATAAGTAGAGCGTTTTTTTCAGATGATCACTTTTCCAAATAGTTTTTCAACAGTTCGTCAAACTGCAAAGTAGCAACAATTCATTAATTTCATAATCAGACATTAATTTCATGTCGCCAAACTCGACAACTGTATATTATTTGTACTGGCCAGGACGCGAATGAATGTAACAACCGTATTCAGAGTCGACACTCAAGGGGTCTCTCAACTCAAGTGTGCCCTAACTTGTCAGATTACTATTCAGAAACCATATTTAAGTAAGCACTCAAGTAGGCTACTCGAGTGTGCCCTTAAGGGGGGCATCTTTCATACATTTTTGTATTCAGAGACAATAGGTACTTGAGTGTCGAGGAAGCTAAAATGGCCGACATTTCTTAAGTTTTGAACTGTCAAATTCAAGTGAGGTCTCGAGCTCACTTTGGCGAGTGCGCGTTGAGTATTCCACTAATTAATGCGGTTTTTTGTGAATTAAATTCATGATTTTAATAACTCTTTGGTTTATAATGATTTGGCCGATTTTGTAAGCTGTATTTACCGCGCCGCACGCGTCTTTACGTAAGGGATTTCAACATCTCCTTGACTTTTACTCCCCTGGAGAGTTTAAAAAACATTTCCGCCTCGCCATTGAAATGTTTTCTGATTCCGTTGGGTTTTAACGAAAACCGCGGATTTCCGATTCCGCCTGATGCAGTTAGTGCTGGCACTGAAATTCTTTGCCACCGGCAATTAGCCATACAATGCCAACCATAGCTATTATTTCTATCCATATCTTTTGCTAATTCTTAGGTGAAGAAATTCTGCATCGAAATTCGGCGCAAAAGGAAGCGAGCTAGCAAAATTAAATGGCAAAACGAAAAAGACGAAAGAGCGCATCGAGGAAATCGATCACGAAACCGACAAGAAAAATACGCCGACGTCGAGCAAACGTCAGTGACAACAGCTGATGCACCGACGGTTTTTAAGCTATTGCATAGCTTTTATCTCGGCTAGGCCAGCGCGGCGACCGAATGAAAAAAATTCTTAACGAAAATTAATGATTTTAAACTGATAATTACGACTAAACGAGTACTGCTTACGATTCGAAAAAAATATATGTTAAACAAGAACATTTTCCTAATATTATTAGCTTTGAATATTTTAGATTTTATTTATATTACATAGTTTAATTAATTTGTGAAATTAGGTCTAACCGAACACAAAAACGACTACTACGCAAATACTATCTGGCGTATTATTATGAAACCTGCACTATTTTAAAGATAATTTAATAATCTATCTTTTTATCTACTATTTTTTTCGAATAATCCGGTTTTTTTGCTTTATCGAATAAAAAATTCGTGCGCGGCGCTCTATCGGAAGACGTTTAAATTATTCCAAATCATTTGCTACCGCAGCCGCAAATGATTCGGAATAATTTCAACGTTTTCCGATAGAGCACAGTTATCTGATATCAGAAAAAATAAAATAAATAAAAAAAAAATAATAATTATAATTGCAAGTTGTTAAAAATGCTATGCAATAGCTTTACCGCGGCAGTCCCCGAGTGCCACACGTTTTTTTTTTTCAACCATAGAGCACAACCATTTTGTTCAAAGACAACGAAAACTCTATAGACTGTATAATAGGAATGTATTAGTTTCGAATTAGAAATTAATCCAATTGCTTGAGGGTTCCTTAAGTGCATACTCACTGAAGGGAGCCCTTAAGTAACGACTATGAATAGGAATTTTGAGGGCGGTACTTGAGTGTCACTCGACTGAGTGTTCCCTTAAGGTGTACTTAAGTATCGACTGTGAATACGGCTGTATGTATCTGTGTTATTTAGCTGCGTCGCAGCATAAGCTCGCGACCTATGTATGTCTGCCTCAACGGCCCTGCCTTGCAAAATCTGTACTATATTGCGCTGCGTGACCTGCGTCTTGGCATACGCTTAGCCTAACAGTTTGCCAGTACACCGGAGTATAAAACTCACAAGTACAGTTCATCGTGATTTCAGCCCAATATCAGTGATTCAAGTGTATATAGAGAACTACCTAATCAATCAATGTTAGTGTTTTATTTTTACCGCTCGCGCGCTTGCCCCAATGAATATAAAATAGACAAGCTGGAACCATGCACTGGCAGCCCAGGTATATGATCATTACCACCCCCTAATTCAACATATACTTAACCCCTCTTATGGCGGGGTAAAAATTTCTGGCCGGGATAGTTTTGCGCATAACTTTTAAACTACTATACGGATCGTAAAAAGAATAACTGCAAAATGATCGCATTGAAATTTGAAATATTATAACGTTACAACATTATCTCGTAAAACAATTAAGATAATAATGAATAAATATTACAGTTAGCACAGCGCGGAAAGCGTCTAACCAAGAATGGTTAGCTCACATAGGAAGGGATGCCTAGGTATCCGACCGCCCGGCCGTGTCGCATGCACCGCACGGAATTCATAATCTGTTCCTATCGAGGCCGGCCGATTGTCAATTGACAGTTGATTACTTACGATAGGTTATTTGTACTATTTTCTTAATAATAATGGATGATATGAAAAAAAATATTATTACATATTTTGAGGAAGGTGTCTGAGATAGCCGGGGGAGTCTGGAAACGGCCTTATTTCCAATAGAGCGGGGTAGTTGTTAACCTTACGGCAACTGCTGTTAAAACGACCAATCGGCTACCCGATGCCGGGTGAAGAGCCGGGCAAAAGATGCCGTGATCCGCGATAGATTTGGTAGACACCGAATCACCGCTACGTAAGGGAGAGTACAGCGTAAGCGACCTCGAACCCGTAACCAGCCGGGAGGCCGAAGAAATCTGGTCGATACTGGTAACCAGGGAGCGAGGTGATTACACTAGTTTACATTCCTATTGCCCCACCGTAAGGCGTGGCACCATCTCTGGAGGGATCGTGTTATTTGCTGGACGGTAGATTTGTATCATCCACAAAGTCTTCTACGCTCACCTCACGGGACATAGAAAGATTATTTTCGTTAAAACTTCCTGGGGTGACGGGTTCACGCATTGTAGTCGACAACCAAAAATAACATTATTTATAGAAAATTTCATAAGCTTTATTTTTTTATATAATGCATAATTCCGATATCGCTAACAGTTAACGAGTTATAAGCGCAAAATTGAATCGGAGCGCCATTTTTCCAAGATGGCGGCTCTAGCGAAACAGATGGAGTGGGCGACTTCTAGTATGTTTAAGAGTACACCTGAATGAGCATCAATGACAAGGTCGAGTTTTGATCCTATTTGACAGTGCTACAAATATGTAAAAGACAGTTGTGCCGTATACTCATTAGAGTATTTAAATGGTCAATACCACCACACTCATTCTGACGCAATAACGATTTTATTCGCAGTAAAACTTCAATTATGTACATTGTTGGAATTGTGGAAAACCATTTGCCATTGAATATTGTTATTTTTTAATTTGGGAATTTGATTTTCTGCGTAAACAATGCTCCGAATATCTCTCATCTCTAACGGCTTTGTTTTTTGGTTGAACGGTAGGGTTTCTTCATCTCAGAAGTAACTTTATTAAATGTTTCGTCGGACCGTTGAAGGCTTACGGTCCGCTTTATCATTTCAGCGTCGAGCATAAACCTCACAAAGTCGTCTGGAGATCTCTTTACTGGGATCTCTGAGTAAATATTTGGCTTTCGATGGTTGGTTTATTAACACCTCGCCAGTATTTATTTAACGCCTCGCGGTTGATGGATTACGTTGAATTAAGGCGCTTTCAGACCAGCTGTAAAGTCAAATAGCAATTTGACATGTAGGCTCTAATCATTTACATAATGGTTATTTTATACATTCCTCTTGATTACATAATACAAATTCTAGATAATGCTAGATGTAATTACAAATGCTATATCAAGATCTCTTAGTATCTCGTTGATGAAATGTACATTATACATACTTTCTTTTTCAAGAAGACTAACACAAATTACAGCTTTTCATATCCATCACACATCCATACATACATATTTTTGTTATTTATTTGTTTATTTTAAAAACATGATTTACATACGAATGGCTATGATATTCG
>CALYMY010000645.1:0-19576 GCA_944548615.1 Micropterix aruncella | reverse complement strand
TTCAGTTTTTTTTTTTTTTAAATTTAAATTTTGAAAAAATTGTTCTATCAGAAATGTCATAGAGATGAATACGACTAGTGTCGAAATATTCTCAGTCATATAATTTCTTCTAAAATAAGTTACTAACATCCATTACTGTTACAGAAACCATCCTCCTATACTTATTACATCCAAGGGCATACAATAATTCGGCTGCAATAACTAAGAACATCATAAGTTATCAATTGCGGAAACAGGTGCTGCTGCTCTAAGTATTTAAAGAGGACATTAACTATCGTTAAAATGTTTCTGGTCCACCAGGACCCCAGATAAGTAACTTTTCATGAATCTAATTTTATATATTATTGAAAATAATTTTTAAAAATTTACACCCTTAAAATATCAAAATATATATATATATATATATATATATATATATATATATATATATATATATATATATATATATATATATATATATATATATATATATATATATATATATATATATATATATATATATATATATATATATATATATATATATATATATATATATATATATATATATATATATAACTTCGGCAAAGCCGTTTTATAAATGAAGGTGACATTACGAAATAATTCAAATTTCGAATGCTTCCAACATTTAAAATATGATACAATTAGACTGAGTTTGTTATCAACGAGCCATTAAATCGAAATAAAAATAAAAAACCTCCATATGCTCAATGAAATGAAAGAAGAAACTTCAATCTTAATTTCTTGCAGAGAAGTTTATACTAAAGATTGTATAATGTTATCAAAATAGAGTAAACTTGTATAAAGTTGTAAATTATTAAAAAATATATAAAGAAACATTTTAGAAAACAGTATAATATTTTTATATTTGATAAGGTTTGTAAAGAAATCCGTTTATAGGATGATGTTTTCATTTAAAATAAAAATAGTAAAAGCTACTTAAAAAGCAGCGAAGGAAATCCCAGCTTGGATCGGGAAATGCTAATATTTGAATGAGATATACTTACGGATGTGCACGACTTTCGACTGTGCAATGTAAGTTTAAAAGGGTCCTTTTGCAGTCGACTAACGATCACTATTTATCCATATATATATATATATATATATATATATATATATATATATATATATATATATATATATATATATATATATATATATATATATATATATATATATATATATATATATATATATATATATATATATATATATATATATATATATAAATATATATATTTTCAAATATATATATATATAATATATATATATATATATATATATATATATATATATATATATATATATATATATATATATATATATATATATATATATATATATATATATATATATATATATATATATATATATATATATATATATATATATATATATATATAAATATATATATTTTCAAATTGAAATTATGTTTATTACTAAATAAATGAAATGATAAAATAAATGAAAGGGCACTTATCTGGTCTGTGGCGACCAGATAAGATTCGAAAGATGAGAGCAATGCTGGAAAATAATAGGCGATTAGATATCTTAAAAACTAATGATTATTAAAAATGTCTATCAATATTTCGGCCAAGCCGTCGTCAAGATAAATGACATTTCTGAAATCGAACAATTCGTTGAAAATTTAAATTCAAGGAATCGAACAAAAAGAAATGGATAATAATATTTTACACGATTAAGTTAAAGTATATCATAACCAACCGTGTGAAACGTTATTTTTAAATGAATGATAATTAAAAATAAAAAGCATTCGATGTTTATGATGATATGATAAACCTTATTAATTTTGCCTATTGAGACCGGAACCTTTGCAAGCGCCTAAAATATAAATAAAAGCCAATTCCCAAGATTTGACATCCCTTTCTTTTGCATTATCAACAAGGCATTTTATTATTTTGACTTTAAAACATTGATCAAAAGTTAAATTATGCGCCTATTATATATATATATATATATATATATATATATATATATATATATATATATATATATATATATATATATATATATATATATATATATATATATATATATATATATATATATATATATATATATATATATATATATACCGGTTAGTATAGTAGTTTCCTGTGTTTCTTCTTCTTCTTCTTCTTCTTCCGGCGCCATGTCAGCTGCCGAACGTTGGCCAACCATAATGGCTAAAATAATTTTATTGACCGCCGATTGAAACAAGGATTTATAGTTATCTGAAAACATTCTCGTTGATTATGGAGCCAAAATTCCTCTGGACTATTTTCCTTGCCTTTAAATTATTAAATGTATAATGTGTATCTTTCGGGATGATGCATGACATGAGCGAACTATTCGAGTTCACATATCTTTATTGTCCTCGATATTTGTATGTTGATCCTCAAACGCTTTAAGACATTTCTTTCTTCTTCTTTTTTCTTTCCGACTCTGTCAACCCACCTTATTCGTAGTATCATCTGACAGGTAGTATCATTCGAAGGTTTCGAGCGTCCTTAGCAGCGTATCTGTAAGTGTCCTGCTTGCCATCACATACAAAATATTGAGAATACGTAGCGTCTCAGAAGTCAGATCCCCAGATCTAGGTTAATGCAGGTAATAGGGTAGTTAATAGGCTATGTATGTTTTTTTTTTTGTTGCAAAATACCTTTTTTATCTTACAGAACGCGCTTCTGGATTTATCGATGCAGTTTTTATCTCTTTGCTCATATACCAGTCGTCTTTCAAAGTAACGGTCACGATAAATAATGTTATCAGTCTTCTACAGTCGAATTCCTAAAGCTGTAATTGTGTAACAAAGAGCTCTTTACGTGTACTTTACGGACTATCATACATGTTCCTGGTGGTTCTTTGCAGCTTGGGCTTGATTGTGTGTCTGTCTTCATAGGTCGACTCAACTCACGGTTAAGCTACCATCCGGTAGTCTACTCGAAGAGGCACTTAACAGGCATGAACTCTGGCAGCGGCTGCAACCTGCATGCGATGATAGTTTCGATTGAAAGTGCGAATCCGGGGAAACACCTCGGGTGGAAGTGGGCGGTTTACGCACTGGGCTGTGTCAACCTAGCTTGCACAATCCCCTAAAATAACCGGGAGAGTCTGGAGACATGCGTTTCCTAAGAAGCGGGAATAGCTTTTGAACTGGCGTCACAAATCCTTTCAAGCGATCCATTGTTCAAACTGGAGGACGGTTAAATTCTTTCAAATCTGGTAGTAAGGGCGCCAAAACAGCCCACTGTTTAGCACATGACCTAACAGTGCCTCTGTTTAGCACATAACCTAACAGTGCCTCGCGGTAAGGCGTTGGACTCTTACGGGCTATTGGCGTAGCTCGACTTTTTCTTACATTCACTCTATGGGAGACAGAATAGCTCGATGTTGTTATAACTCCCTGAGGTAGCCGGGTTCACCGGTTGTAATCGACAACTCACAATAACTATCATGTATTTGGTATTTGTGGTGCACAGCATCAATCCATATTCATCACATAATCTTCTACTATTAATAATAAGGATCTGGAGTTTTTTCATGCTGCCGGAAAATAGTATACCACCCAGTACCCAAATGTATACATAATATATTTGGGCTATCACTGCGTAGACCCGAATCATAGACTTATAAGCAGGTGGGGTTAAACTGAATGGCTCTAGCGGTATGTTTCCGGGCGCAATTGAGCAACGCGCAATTTACCTTTTACTACTCCACGGCTACGGCTAAAGTTTAAAGCCGCGATTGTGAGATGGGCGTACGTGGCTTGCGGGTGCACCGTATAAACAACACGATGCGACGCGACGTGAGCCAGACAAATAGTTCCGAGCAAATTGAAAAATATTTCAACACGGGCCGCTTCTGTTGACGGCCGCACGGCGCGGCTGCAGATATGCTTCAGTTAACGTTTACAGCCTCACGCCCCCGCTAACCCACCTCTTTTTATACTTTATCATAAGATATCTTCTATTGTATTTATTTCCTTTCATCTTTTTTCTATCCAATATTAACACCTTTAGGTAGGTATAGCCAGTTTTATTTTAGAAGATACCCACCGCACCGCCAAATATCATGTAAACTGTGGGGCAAATATAAATAAAATATTCACTTATTCAATCAATTTTTTTTGTTTATTTATTAGTTATATACACATTCAAATGCACGACCACAAAAGGAATTTTCGACTGTTTTAATAGCATATACAATAAATGTAAATATTTTCAAATGTGCCCAATAAAGTGCAACCGAGCCTGCCTTGCTATGATAAGGCAATCTTACTTCCTATATCTTATAGGAGTGCAACGGTTGTGTCAAAAGGAAAAAGAAAAAAATATAATATATGTATATTTCAACTAAATATTATGACCGCAGATTATATTTTACTAATGGGATACCGCCCTTTTGCCGTTTGATATTTGTATATTTTTGAAAACATAAGATTGTCTCTAAATAGCTATTGTATTGCAACCGAGGTTTTTTAAATTTTCCAGTAGGCAGTTAAAACGACCAATATTAATCACCAATTTTGACCGATACTTGGTCTAGGTGTTGTTGCAACTGTGTTGTTTACAAAAAAATGGATGGGTAATATCGCTACAGGTTAGTTTTGGTGAGATCGTCTTTCGTGAAGCCAAAATTTTCACTTTACCACTTTCTTGTACTCTGCTCACATTTCAAAATACTTAAAGATTTAAACGACGACCCAATAATCACTCGTGTAACCCTTTCCGTTACGATGTTAAGACTGATCTTTGGGTGCGCAGAGTAAATTTCGAGACGACCCTCTCCCTCGCTCGAAAAAGTTGGGATTAAAAATAGTCGACTTTAAGTGCCTATAAATATTTTGTCGATACAAATGCGTCAGATCACTAAATCTACCGGGTGCCTTTTAATATGGGTGGCTTTTAAAAGACTTTTCCACGTAAAACAAGGGGATCCCTCGTTTTGTCGATAGTTAGCGACTTAAACATAGAATATTTTGAGGAACTGGCCTTCCAATCTTTCTAAATCAAACCCACTGGCTTCGTTATATCTTTGTCAATTTCTGCGTCCTAAGGGTAATGTATAAATGGTGGGAAAATCCTAGGTCATGTACATAAACTGGAGATGTCTCAAACTATCGATATATCGGAGGCCATCAGTTCGGACAGATATTTGCATGCCAGCTCGCATCATCATCCCTACTCAGTGCAAACGTCGCTTGTTAATCGACCACGTGACCTATCCGATCCTGAGCATTTTCAACAGGAGATGCAATACGTCCCATATATGTTCTTTGAAAATATGGATACGGAAAATATCACGATACACTCGTATGATTCAATACAGACGAAACTCATACACCGAGCAGATTACGACCGTTCACTCCGTGTATCAAGCACGTGACAGATCGAATAAGCCAGATGAAAATCGAATTCGATATAAAAACAATCTTCAAACCGACACAAAATATTTCTCTATCTCTGAGGCCTGTAAAGGATGTAATAATACAGAAAACCACGGATGTGTATAAAATCGAATGTAACTATTGCTTATGTGTCAGCTTTAGTGTTCATCTAAATATACTTTTGGATTTCAAGAATGTCGAAAGCAGAGAATTATTCTTGAACTGATATATTATTTTATAAATACCTATATATTTTCATCGTATATTTATGAATCTATACAATGTACCTTTTTCAAACTATCAATTCCTCTGATTTTAATTTTAGGAAGTAAACAGTGCGCGCTTCAAAAATTAATAAAATGACAAGCCTTTTTGAGTCTATCTTAGTACAGGCTTCGGCCTAATTAGGCAGATTTTGTATTAAAAATATCTTGAAATGTAAATTCAAAAAAAAAATATATTCTTCTTATTACTCTTATTCTCAATTATGTTTCATGTGAATTTCTGAAGCAATTTATTTTTCCTTGGGGCGCGGCGGATAGACAATAACGTTGTGCGCGTAGCTAAAGGGCGTAACTTCCCGTAACTGTTACGGTGTAACTTTTCAATGCAATTTTCCAACTCTCTTAGTGTTACTTCCTGTAATTGAATAAGCAGAGAAATTCTTCGTCATAAAATAAAACATAAAAAAAAATAAAAATCAACTTGAAACTTAAATGACTGTTGTGTAATACTTTTAAACAGCTAATTAATTAGCGCGCTTTTCTTAGAAACAAGATTATCTCTAGTAACAACTTGTGTAGTCTTTGTTAGGTATAAACCATGCCTACGAAAATGCCTCTTTTTATTCTCATTAATATGGTGATATGTTATTATTATTATTATTTCTTATTCTGGACAGGCAGCTTTGCTGATACGTCTAGATCAGATTTTGTAAAGCTAAACATTATTAACAATATAATATAGACAATATTAATAAGTTTTTAGGTACAAATCGAGTCTGTTTTTAAATGTATAGGCAGAGCTTGCACTAATCACTTCAAGTGGTAGTTTATTCCACATGTCCACCACTCGATTTTGCAGAACGTTCTTACAAGGATTAGATTTAAATATTGCACGGTTAAGTTTTTGGTTGTGACCTCGAAGGTTTGTGTTGACGTTGAATTTGTAAATATTCTTCAGTCCAGGTACATCGTAATAATCTGTTAGAATTGTATATGTCTCAATCAGGTCCCCTCTTTGTCTTCTTTGTTTGAGAGTAGTAATTCCAAGTAATTCTAAGCGATCTTCAAAATTCCTATTCTTCAGGCCCACTGGAAATTAGGTTGCCCTTCGCTGAACCTTTTCCAGGATATCTACATATTTGCATAAGTAGGGACTCCAGAGCTGATAGCCATACTCAAGAATAGGTCTGACATATGCCTTGTAGATCTTGATAAACACCTCTAATGACAGATACTGGAAAGCCTTCGTTATTAGATAGAGAGTAGAGTTTGCTCTGTATGGAGAGTGCCCAGAAATGTGCTTGGAGAATCGCGTTTATTCCGTCAATGTTTTTCAGATAGACATCCTGCAATCTCTTGGATAATAACTAGATAGATAAGGCATTTGTTTCTATAGTCGTTAGTATCTACCATATGTACCTACATAAAGTTACATTACATTAAAACACCTGTTTTCGCTAAGTACATAATTATTACGGTCTATTTGTATACCGCTTCAGATTGCGCCATAAGTCGTGCATCGGAAATTGAAGTACGCCAAATCACCAACATCACAAGTCGCACGCGATAAGGCCTTTTTCCGGCATATTAGCTAAATTATTTTTCTTTCCAAGAGAAAAAAATATCCAAAAAAATACGACAGCCATGGAAATTCTTAGTAGACATTGTTTGAAATGGTGGAAATAGGCTAGGTTTTCAGTATCCGAAAAACAAAATGGGACTCGGTGTATAGACATCATATATGTATAAAATAAGTAAATACAAATTTCAGTAATTTAAGTTATTCCTTTTTCTCTCATGAAAAGAAAACCACACGTGGAGTAATTCCAGTGATTCTAATTTTCGGATAATATTTTTTTACTTAAAACGTTTGAAGAGTGCTTCTTGCACAAATCGGTGTCGTCCTCTAATAACTACAAATTGAAAATAAACTCAATATATGTTGTTTCAAATAAGCGATTCATTGGAGTGTGATTTGAATGTGATTGGAATGTGATTGAGTGTGTTTGAAGTGGTTTTTTCCGATTTGATTTATTTGCTCTGAGAGTTCGATTGTATTATCCTAAAATAAAAGGCAATCTAACAAAATGAGATCGAAGTGAAAATACGAAAGTAACGGGATAATTTAATAAATTTCTCTGTAAGTTTTTATTGAATTATTCATCTTGCGCCAACCTAATCCAACTTGGGCTATTTTTTCTTGCCATCTGCTCTTCACTGCCCTATTTGAATTGTGTGTGGTGAAAGGCGGCACACAGGCGGCAAGAGGAACCGAAGTAAACAACATCATTTTCCCATATTCGCCCAAAATTACATGTCATTTTTTGCCGCACATCTCCGCCCTCTGCGCAAATTTCTTTTAGCCGTTCGCGGAGCTCAGTGAGACCCAATATTCCAGAAGCCTGTGGCTGTTTTCTCTACGTCATTGTACACACGAATTAAACTGTGTTCTCCAGAAAGTCGTAAACGAGATTTTTGATGAGGTTTGGTCGGCTGGAGACCTGCACCGTGACGATGGATGGCTTTTTAACCTCACTGTCCACTCGCTGATAGTTCCGACATTTTGCTAGAGACGGCATTAAGCTACGTACAGATATTTGCAATACAACGTGATATGCAACAAAGGTTTCAATAAGGCCATAGTCTGTACGTCTACACCTACACGAACGTCTTTAAAAAGGCTCCCATACTAATGCCCCGCTAGAGTTAGCGATGAAACGCTTTTGATTTCAGCTAATATTTAAATACTAGCTGACCCGGCGAACTTCGTACTGCCTGATGGTCAATGAATGTCATGTTAGAGATTAGCTGAACTTAATTTATTATTTTATGGAAGTAATACAATGAATACAAAATAAATATTAAGGTCACTTTTTTATTAAGATAAAAACACAAAAATAAATATAAAAGTACAAAAATTAAGTATATCAATCGCGTGTCAGCATGACATGATTGAATTAAACTATATAATAATTGTGGTCCGAATATTGTGGATATATCTTGTCGATTCGAAACCTTTATTTAAATACTTTCTTTAATTTGAGGGGTGAGTTAACCGTATCGACGGGATGAACATTAAATGTTTAACAATTACGAAATCCATGAACATTTTGTATGGGAAAATGTTTTTCCTTTTATTTTATTTTTTCGTTAATCTTCCAATGTTTTTAATATTTATTCTGCTGTTCGGGACGGAGACAAATACAAAAAATCAAAAAGCATGAAAATCGGACAGCCGTTCTCGAGTTATAAGTGTTCGAACATCTCGTGGTCCAAGGGTTGCGGTGCAAAGTGGCCTGTATATTCTACTTGCGTATTTGTACACTTACATCATCGAGCAGTGGATGGATCTAAGAAGAGTCTTGAAATTCTAAAAAATGAGTTATAACTCCGCAACGGAAAGGGTTACATAAGTGACTATTTTGTCGTCGTGTAGATCTTAGGGTATTGTAAAATATGAGCAAAGCTGAAAAAAGTCAATGAGTAAAAAGCTGTGCAGAAAAGTGTCCACAAATGAAGTTTTCACAAAAAAAAACTCGTGTGGCAATACCACCCACTCACAAAAAATCGTTGAAAAATACTCTTGGGGAAAAAATGTTGTTATTGGCGAGTGCTCGAATGGACTTCATGTTGCAATGAGTGCTGGCGGAAACTGTCATAAACGATGCTGCAGGAGATTCTCGATAGATAGTTGTTTTTAGCGCGCGATGCATGCACATTATTCGAACGTTGCATTACATGTTATTTCACTAATATATGTATACGGCTTTACCTCTCAAACCCAATAAGGTGTCAATTCTGAGGTAATATCGTACAATGAATCGGTCGTCTTATTCACTAACACTATACAACTTTGTGTACAAGGAATTTCCTTATCTATACCTCACGAATGCACCGTAAAATATTTTAGTAAAAGTCCGGCCTAAAAAGAAAACATATTATCGTGGTCCAATGATAGACAAAAAGTTGTCGATGATCATAACCTTGGTTTGCCTTGAAAAGAATTTACGAAAAAAATATCTCCAAACATCAAGTCGGTTCTGTCATTTTACTCGCTGCTGTTAAATTCCACTACAATTTCAATTCTCGATTAATTATATTTAAACATAATTTAATTCAAATAACGGTAGTTTAGTTTTTATTTCGAGTTTTTTTGCTTGATTTATCTATCGAAAATTATATAAAGAAACACTTTGCTAACGAATGAGAGTTTTTGTTTTATTTGAGATCAACACCTTAACTTTCACACAATACGTTGTTGAAAACCTCGACAAGGGTAGTAAAGTTTTAGCGACATTTTTAGATTTATCGAAGGCTTTCGACACGGTGTCACATATAATATTAATCAAAAAACTGGAACATTATGGAATAAATGACACAGCATTGCAGTGGTTCCAAAGCTACCTTGAGGGAAGGACGCAAACAACGTCGATACATGATCGACAAAGCGCGCCACTTAATGTATCTTTCGGTGTTCCCCAAGGTAGCGTCTTGGGACCCGTATTGTTCCTAATATATATAAATGATTTATGTGATCTACCAATAAAAGGAAAAATAGTGGCGTTCGCCGATGACACCGTGTTACTTACATCTGCTAACAATTGGGAAGATGCATACCGCAAAGCTCAATCGAACCTAAATCTGACGAAGCAGTGGCTCGACAACCATATTCTCACTTTAAATATTTCTAAAACTAAAGTTATACAATTTCACATCAAGGCAACAATAAATAATTCAGAAACCGAAAACCTACTAACAATGCACTCAACTTTTTGCTCTAGATCTGACGTCTGCAATTGTCAAACCATTGAAAGGACTAGGGAATATAAGTATCTGGGTGTCACTATGGATGCAACATTGACATGGAAGCAACATGTAAGCAACCTAGCCACAAGAACAAGGAAACTCGCCTACGTGTTTAGAGAGCTTCGAAATATTCAACCAAAGCCCCTTCTCAAAACTGTGTATATGGCGTTGTGCCAAAGCCTGTGGTCCTATGGCACAATTGCATGGGGTGGTTGCACCACACAAGTACTCCTTCCTTTGATCAACGCGCAGAAGCTGATTCTAAAGGTCATCAATAAAAAAAACCCCTAGATACCCCTCAGCGAAACTCTATACAGAATATGGAGTACTTGATGTGAGGCAATTATTCATAAAACAATTACTAATTGAGTTTCACAGAATCAAGGATCAGCAGACAAGAAGCCAACAAACTAAAAACACAAGGCAAGCTACTGGGTCGAATTATAATATTGCGATTGTAAAGTCCTCATTTGCCCAAAGGCATTTTTACTTCCTTGCGCCGAGATTTTATAATAATTTAAATGAGAGTTATAAGAATGCAAACAACTTAAATTCATTCAAAATACTAATAAAGAAGTACCTGCTTGAAAGGGGTCCAATGTATGCGGAGTCTCAATTGCTCTCGCTAATAATTTAAGTTGTTTTATTAAATTATATATTACTAACTAATATCAAATCTCGTGTATTATTTGCTATGTATATATATGTGTAGGTATGTATATATATATATATATATATATATATATATATATATATATATATATATATATATATATATATATATATATATATATATATATATATATATATATATATATATATATATATATATATATATATATATATATATATATATATATATATATATATATATATATATATATATATATATATATATATATATATATATATATATATATATATATGTATGTGTGTATGTATGCGTATGTATATATGTATATATTCTTATGTATTATGCAATGCAACTTAGGTTCATAATATCAAAAGAGTCAGCTCGTCGATACAATTAAACAAAAATCAGCATCCCTAGATACGGGTCTCTGACCTAGTTAGGAATGCGGATAAACATTTTCACCATTGGATGTGCTCAATCTCTCCCAACTCAACCATATTATGTAAATGGTGTTTATATGACATATTATATGAAGTTATTGTAAATTAATAAAATAAATAAATTTAAAAAATTTCGATCTTCAATCATTAATCATTTTATTTTTTATTATTTCATTTGCTTTCATTTTCTTCTTGGAGTGCCGTCTGCTACCGGAGGTTTGCTCTTATCATGGCTCAGGCGCGGATCCATAGCTTCGCTTAAGGGGGGGAGGGTTAATTCGGTTTAATCGCTAGCAGCAGGCTATAATAGTTTACTTTATCATAAGCTTACCTATATTCTTCGATTTTAAAAACCCATGTATTAAATTTGAAAGAAGTGACAACCCTTCTGCACTGCAAGCGACTATTTTTTGGGCTGTCAACTTTATTTTCTGAGATAATTACGTTACTGAGTAGTACGTTAAGAGATACAGCGCAAATATACGCCATGATTTTAGGGGGGGAATATAAGTAGTGTTACCTTATTATGAAATGGTTTATTTTGTCTTGCGTTAAAAACGTGCTTATTATTTATTGTAGAAATGGCTCAATTAATGTCCGAATAGTGCCACGTACGCCGAATAAATAGGTAGGATAAGCCTCAACATTTGGGTTTTTGGCAGCACACAAAATAGGCCTGGTCACCGCACGTGCTGCTAGGCTTTTACTCTACCCAACTACAAACAAAATTGTCTTACTAATCCGACGACCAACGATTGCAATACAGCTGATAAACATTGGGCCACGAAATATGATTTTCTTTTTATGCCAGACTTTTGCTAAAATTTATTTAATATACAGTCGTGAGTTAGAGATAAGAACATTTCTTGTACACACAATTAGTGAAATCTTCGAGGGAGATATCCCTTCATAGATCCCCATCTTTCATGGCTACGCCAATTCGAGTTGTTGCTGTTTCAATGGCTCATGGACCACCTATATGCAAATGAACCATTCAGTCTAATGCAAAGATCCTGTTCGTGTGTGGTTCTTGTGGCCCTTGGCGTAGCATGAACTGTTATGGGCATCTGCGCTATAAACATTCGGGGGATTTCGACCGTGTCGGCTTAACAACTCGGCAGCCTTTTGTGGAGATTCCTAATACTGTTTAGCGAGTACAGCACGAATAGGCCAATGGAAGACACCTACTCGATGGAATAAATTTGACTTGTAAATGTAATAAGAAATTTATGCGTGGACTTTCAGTTGTTAATAAAGCATCACTAGTTAGACGAATGTGTGTTAGAAATATAGGGAAATATTCTTAACACTGGTTAGCGATATGTATAATATGTGCGACGGCTTTCATCGTGGCAGTAAGTGGAATTGAGGATTTAGACAGCCGATCAGTACTAGAAGCGCTGAAAAGTGAAACTGTCCCATAAGCTTTATTGGTCAAAGATATCGGACGAAGGAGTAGTAATATACTTTTGATCACCGCTTAAATGACTTTCGTCATCTTCTCTTCCCATGAGGTTGCATGCAACAGCAACTTCGCAAGAGCCTTAAGGGCAATAGTGGGGCAGGAGAGTCCTTGTCGTTGAGGCTGTACCCACTCACCCGTCCAAGTTGTTATCCTTGAACTCCTTTATTTATTATTATATATTCTGCCAAGTCTATTATGTAATAAAATCATTAAATATATTCAAGACACATAAAGAGAAACAGAAAATTTACACAGTGTCACTAAGCCAAGTGTGAAGGTTCAAAAGAAGCCAAGCGATTAAATGGGGTGGGCGAGCATTCTTCGGGATCCTGGAAAAAAAGCGCAACCGCAAGGGCAATAAGATAACAGTCACAAACAGAGCGACATCGGCAAGGAGGGAGAGAGGGAGTCAAGAGGAAGGGTCCCCCGGGGAATACCGTTCTGCCTCATGATGTCTCTGCGAACTCGCTTGAAGCTTGTAGCATCGCCCACGAGATCCGAGATCTACACCACCTAGGTATTGGTCCCAACACCGACAGCCGCAAGCAGCTCCCCTTTGCCGACTTCAGTATCCGACAAGCCGAAATGCTTTGCTCCGTCATTTGACGAACACACCCACATAGACACCACGGATCCTCGGAGAGTTGAAACTCCGTTAACAAGCTTTGTGATAAAGTCGTCAAACCGAAGGGACTCATCATTTTTAATCCTGGCAAGACTCACAGACTCGTATGAGTAGACTAAAAGATTCCTACAAGTCTATCCTGGAAAACGGCGGTTGTAACATCGCCGAAAAATCAGGTGCTTCTACCTTCATGCGGTAAAATCCGATTCAATTTTATTTAAAATGTCCTACAGCCGCAAAAGTTTTCGATTTCACAGCTACATTTCGGCTCTCCAAACTGTAATAACAATCCAACATAACAAACATACAACGAGGCTGAATAAAATATCTAAACAAGTAAATATATTTAAAACCACTCAAAACAAGTAAATTTATTTAAGACCTTTTACTTAATATTTGGATAGTTACCCTATGGCACTCAGAATAACATAACGATTCTAACAATACCACACACTTCCAAATAGGTTCTTGCGTTTTTTGTTTTTTTTTATCCACAAGGCATATACCTTTTGTGGAACCCACCTTGTTGCCTATTGGCACCATCTTCTAGGTGGGCATTTGTAGAATCACGCAGTCAAACACTCAGGCGGCTACCCATTTCAGTATTGACCGCGCCCGCCTCTGCTTAACTTCGGTAACAACGAGGAGAACCTGTGTCAACGGGGCTACGGACGCTACAATCGCTACGGATGCTACGAACGCTACGTTTAGAAGTTATAATGGAATAAAGAATCGGAAAACATACATAGATGATCCCTGAACACATTACACTTCTTTTTGTTGGGCAGTCGTGTAAAAAGTTCTCAACGATAGCCTCAATATATATCTTGGTTATATAATGAAGAAACGCGGCATCTGATCATAAAATTGACAGCAAACTGATTACAGTCGAAAAAAATAATTTTTTAAAAGATTAAATATTCCATCAACTTCCATTTCCACTATGCATTATCAAAAATTTAATTAAAATATGCGGTGGGAGCTCCAAAATATTGCAGTTTATAACTGCACTATGTCCGAAATAGCCTTCTCCCTAAAAAAAATATTTAACGTTGACTCTGAGCCTATATACAGGTAAGTTTTTTATTTATTTATTTATTTATTTAGGAATTAATTACTATAATTTGCTACAAAAATAACAGGAACCGAATGGCAAAACCTTAACCTTTTGCTTATTTGATTCTGTCACCCAACTGGGACTAGCCAGTTCTATGGTGGACAGGACTCTTACATTACAATCAAGTTTGCTTGATTGCTTGATTGGTTACAAATATACAAGTTTTAGTAAAAAGCTAATAACACTAAATTGCCCTAAAGTGAGGTCTTCAACAAAATAATAATATTAATTAAAAAAATAATAAAAGATAATATAATAAATAAAATGCAATGCCATTATATAATCGTCAATAATATAAAATTCAATTAAATAATATAAATAATATAATATGTGAAAAAAGAAGGAAACAGTTATTAATATTTAATATATGTTAAGTATTATATGTTAAGTATAATAGGATTTAATATAAAAATATCTAGTCAAAAAAAGTACCATTCATTGTCAAAATAATATAAATATAACAACAAAGTCAAATAATTTTTGGTAGTTAGTTCAATGTTAAAATATACTCAACATACATGTTTAAGAATATGTTAATAATTTGTGCAGCTAAGTATTATTAAACTATTATTTCTAATATTTGATGTATGGTTAGTCTCTCATGATTCGATAACCATTTCTTTAATTTATTTTTGAATTCCCTAAATGTCAAATACATTTTTATTTCCATATTGATCAGATTCTAAAATCTCGGCGCAATGAAAGAGTAATGTCTATGTCCAAATTATGTTTTCATTCTGGGTATTATTAAGCTTTTTTCTATAACTTTTCTTGTTGGTCTTCGGTTCTGAATTATTTTTAAATTTGAGTTATTGTTCAAAAATAGCCTTAAGAGGGAAGTTTTTAGAAAAAGTTGCCTACAATCAAGGACTTTAGCTTCTTTATAAAGTTCATTAGTGGGATGGCGATATGGTCTACATAGAATAATTTTTAATATAAATTTCTGCACAGCTTGCAATGGCTCTAGCAGGGTTTTACCACATCCACCCCATCCAATTATGCCGTAAGTAATAATCGATTCACATGAAGCATAATAAACAGTTTTTAGTGTTTTGGAATACAGAATATTCCTCAGTTCTTTGAAAACATATCCAAGGATTCGCACCTTCGTAGCCACGTTATGTATATGAGAGTCCCAATGGAGATAACAATCTAGAGTGATGCCTAGATATTTCCAAGATATTTCTCTTTGTAGAGGCTGACAGTTACAAGACTCTACGCTATCACATTCGTGTACTACAATAGTTTTATTCAGTAAGTGCCATTGTTATGCCAATTGTATGTCAATAGCTTGAGAAATAGTGGAATAGTCGACGGATAAACAGACATCCTCACCAGTATAGGGTGTGATTGTACGCTTTGGCATGGAGCTGGCGAGAAAGTTTATAGTCTAGTAACTAACATACCTTTATATATACCCTGATATTTCAGACTGTATCTTATTTTTAAATTACCAAAATATTTAAATCGAAGACATTCTTTTCTAACAAATTAATTGATTCATTCATAAAAAGAGCGCCAAAATAAAGTGAAAGTAAACATGCACGAGTGAAGAGAAAGGCTTAAATCGGCATTGGAATAGGTTATATAAATATTTTTCTAGTGAGACAATCTCGAGGCGAAGACTTGGCAGGGGAGCCGGCGCAGCTACTTGTAACTCTCTCGATGTTTATTCAGTTCCCCTCTCAGTTACAGCCCGAGTCTCGTTTCAAGTTGCCAGCTGTCTATGACAATAGCATCTATCTTCGTTCGTTTACTGCATTCAGCTGAGCGAACTCTCACGGTGTACTGGCAAATTGATCGGTCCGCATGGGACTTAACAAATGTTCTTATTAATCGTCTTAGTTTGGAGTAGGGAAGAGGATGGTCAACCTATATAATGCACCTACCTATATGAGCTTGTGCGATAGGAAAAACCGTAGACAAAACGAAAGTGCATTTACAAAGGTTGAATTATTAATGTGTATCTCTATTACAGCCTTTGAAACAACTGTTAGATAATGTATTAATAAATATATTAGAAACATTCTTAAGAAATAATCAGAAACATTCTTGACATAGAGTCAGAAACATATACTTTGCACTAGAACAATCGCTACTGCCCTACGAATAAATTGATTGGGTAAGTATGGTCAGAACTAGCTAACAAAAGCACAAAAAGCACTAATGCGCTAATAATTTAATATATTCGTTACATTTTATTATATTCATTGGTTGAAGACCCGAGTCTCAGAGATTAGATTAAAATCCAATACGTAATTTAATTCAAATTCGAATAATGTTATTCATTGCAATATATTAATTAACATTGTATTAATTGCAGAATCTGCCTGAATAGGCCATATCCCGTGTCAAGGAAGGCTCTATATATGGCAATGATTTGTTCATATGCACATAGTAATAAAATGAAACATACAAAATGTGATAAAATATAAATGTGATATGTGCCTTATGTACGTACTAACTGATTTATGGGGCACATAACGTTAGTATTGTATTCTTGTACAAAATTATATTTTAATAGTTTGTTTACCAACTTATAAAATAATAATCATTAAATTACACACTTATTAAACCTTCGCACAAAGACTGTAAATTTATATTTTCAACATTTATATGGCGTTCCATATATGTCAAATGCTCTTCAAGTCTTGCCTCAGATAATGAACCGTGGATATTCTAATAATATGAGCCCGAAAGAAACTGTAAATCTTCGGGTTGGTTCTTCAAAAATAAGCTTAAACCTACAAAAACTGTCCATTCTCTCAGAGCTCCAAAGAAAATGATCGTTTCGTTCGTTTCAAAATCAAGGGGCGTATCCATTGTTCACTTTTCAAAACGGGGAATTGTTAACATAGATTGGTAGACTAATGTTTGTTCATCAGAAATAATAAGTCAGTAGAGGAAACCCGAAACTTCACATAACCTTCAACGCGATAATGCGAATTATTACACATCTCAGGAAACCAAGAAGTTTTTGGAGCGGGAAAACATTTAGTTCATAGACCAACCTAACCTGCCAATGATTTATTTTATACTCGGGAATCAAAGATTTGTTGAGTGGTCAACAGTTTCAAGACCCTGAATAATACGTATAAACGTTCAAAACCTTTTTAGCAACCCCGATTTGGGATCATAATTATTTTTATCAGTTGGTTCGGGTGAGTGATAGAATATATTGATTTTAATAGAGGGTACTTCGGAAAAGAAAAAAAAAACATTATGTTTCCTTTGTCCTTTTTCCTATGTCCATTTTGGTGAGCCCCACTATAATTTCGCCCTCCAATAAATTCCGTTTGTCAAAAAAAGCTTTGTTTAATAGTATAATGCATTGATAGTTCGCAAAAAGATTGCATCAGTTTGTTTACACTAAGAATACTTGAAATGCGCGACTGAACGCAGTGAAGTTCACCTAATTACGATTGCGCAGATTAGAAAAAAAAACACCGCTCGCATATAATAATTTCAAGTGAAAGTGGTCTACTCAAAAATGGCTTTATACACTTTGGCCACTCTTCAACTCCACTCTTAATCACGCACACAAAAACATCACTATATCATACATTTTTTGGGCATCCTCTCTATAAGTTATTACAACCTACAAGTCGTTATTTAGCAATTCTTAACAGTAAAATAATATTATCGAATGAGCAACAATAACAATAATCGTCATCATTTTTAACATTTACAGCCACCCAAAATAAATACATAATTATGATAAAGATATATAGATAAAGATAAAATACATGAACATTAAAGATATTAAAATTGCATATATATTGAAAAATAGATTAAGTGCATACCTTTTAAACGTACGACTGCAGACTTTAGGCTGACGACTGCAGACATAGAATATCTTATTAGATAATGTCATATATAAAAAGAGAAGTTACGATTCATTCATTCATTCACTGACTGACTCATGAACGCCCAGCCCTACTAACTCTTATACCTAAAAAGCTAAAATTTTGCACATAGGTTCCTTTTAGGACGTAGGCACTCACTATGGGCGGATTTTTCGAAATTCAACCCCTAAAGGGGGAAAAGGGGTTTCAAAGTTTGTATGGAAAATCGATATAGATGTACTTTTTAATTCGAAACTTTTTAAGATTAGTCTAATAAACAAATAAACAAGCAGGTGTTTTATGGTATTTCAAAATTCCACCCCTAAAGGGGTAAAACGGGGTTTTAAAGTTTGTATGGATAAACGATTTTAGATGGACTTTTTATTTCGAAACTTTGTAAGATTACTCTAATAAATAAATAAGGAAACATGTGTTTCATATTTTTTCAAAAGTCAACCCCTAAAGGGGTGAAACAGGATTCCAAACTTTGTATGAATAAACAATAATAGATGTGCTTTTTATTTCGAATTTCTGTAGGATTACTTACTCGAATAAAAACATAAGAAAGCACTTTTTTCGTGATTTTTAAAAATTTAACCCCTAAATGGGTAAAAAGAGGTTATAAAATGTGTATGGAGAAACGATATATATGGACTTTTTAATTTGAAACTTTGTAAGATTACTTTAATAAACAAATATGCAAATTACCCCTAAAGGGGTAAAACGGGGTAGATTACCTTTTTTTGAAAACTTTGTAAGATTACTCTAACAAACAAATAAGCAAATATGTCTCTCATGTTTTTTTGAAAAGTCAACACTTAAAGAGGTGAAACGGGTTTTCAAAGTTTGTATGGACAAAGGATATTAGATGCACTTTATAAATCGAAACTTTTGTAAGATTACTCTAATAAATAAGGAAGCAAACACCTGTTTCATATTTTTTTCAAACTTCAACCCCTAAAGGGGTGAATTAGGGTTCCAAGGTTTGTATGAATAAATAATATTATACCTCCTTTTTATTTCGAAGCTTT
>CALYMY010000644.1:0-19649 GCA_944548615.1 Micropterix aruncella | reverse complement strand
TGCAGATTTTGTGATGCATTTTATGTAGGTGAAACTACCAATAGACTCAATCTTCGCATGAATAATCATCGTTGCTCAGCCAAAGGAGGCGTATCAAGTCTTCCAATCCCCACCCACGCGCGATCGCATGGCAAAAGCTTCGATGAGTGTTTCACTGTGAAAGTTATTAGGGCATTCCCGGAAAATACACCGGAAATAAAACTTAAAACGTGGGAACTTGGACATATATGGGTACTAGGAGCTTGCCAGGGGTGCGGACTAAACGTCCAACACTGAGTGTTCCATTATTAACACACATCAAAACGAAATTAACATATTCATCGCATACACACACCCACACAATCCAACACACATACTCACACACACTCACCTCCCCACACATATGTAGTTCAAACACTTTTAACACACATGCGCTACAACTATTTTAAATATATTTTGTTAATAAAATTTTAAAAAATATGTATTTTTTTTAAATTCAAAATTAAACCATTTTAATTTAAATTCACATTATCATCCCGCCAAATCACCATTCTCCCAGTACCACAGAAGAAAAGCGGGTAGCCGTTGGTGACAGCAGCGGATGCCAGTATTCTTCTCGCCGCTGAGGAAGGAGCCACGGGCTCCGAAACGTTCGGCTAAGGTACTCAACTCTATCCCTTTTACTAACCAAAAACCCTAAAGTGTATATATATATATATATATATATATATATATATATATATATATATATATATATATATATATATATATATATATATATATATATATATATATATTATTATTATTTAGGTTAAAGGTAATATAATATATATATATATATATATTATTATTATTATTATTTAGGTTAAAGGTAATCTTTCCAACTAATAGGAAAGAGCTGACTGCTTCCTTTCATTGATATGAGGGCATGTCACGCTTTTAGTTTTAAGTTTTCAGCTGAATATTGATCGCAGCTTCTTTATATCGCACCTTTAGAAAATAAAAAAACGAAATTCGAAATTTTAAATTCTTCCATCTGTCAAGTAGCTCGTCTTGTCTTGTTATTTCCCTTGAAATAATAGGAAATTGAGTGAGTTTACGTAAAAAGAAGGATTGTAGCTTAATTTTTGAGATAATTGGATGAAGGGTGAGCGTTTACTAGTTGAAAAATGGGCCCAACTTAAACCTACTCCTCTTTCCGCAAGTAAGAGGCATTCATCATTCTCGTTAACACCTAAAGCATTCCCGAATCCGATCAAGGGAATCCTTCGTCACGATGTAAGTGGCTTTTATAATTATTTACTTTATAATCATCTTATTGATCAATTCTAAAAAGAATATATACACAAAACTATCAAATATTTCAAAATATTGAATTTTTACATATTTTATGTTTCATTCATTGTAAATAATCCATTTAGGATAAAGGTAATCTTTCCAACTAATAGGAAAGAGCTGACTGCTTCCTTTCATTGATATGAGGGCATGTCACGCTTTTAGTTTTAAGTTTTCAGCTGAATATTGATCGCAGCTTCTTTATATCGCACCTTTAGAAAATAAAAAAACGAAATTCGAAATTTTAAATTCTTCCATCTGTCAAGTAGCTCGTCTTGTCTTGTTATTTCCCTTGAAATAATAGGAAATTGAGTGAGTTTACGTAAAAAGAAGGATTGTAGCTTAATTTTTGAGATAATTGGATGAAGGGTGAGCGTTTACTAGTTGAAAAATGGGCCCAACTTAAACCTACTCCTCTTTCCGCAAGTGAGAGGCATTCATCATTCTCGTTAACACCTAAAGCATTCCCGAATCCGATCAAGGGAATCCTTCGTCACGATATAAGTTACTTTTATAATTATTTACTTTATAATCATCTTATTGATCAATTCTAAAAAGAATATATACACAAAACTATCAAATATTTCAAAATATTGAATTTTTACATATTTTATGTTTCATTCATTGTAAATAATCCATTTAGGTTAAAGGTAATCTTTCCAACTAATAGGAAAGAGCTGACTGCTTCCTTTCATTGATATGAGGGCATGTCACGCTTTTAGTTTTAAGTTTTCAGCTGAATATTGATCGCAGCTTCTTTATATCGCACCTTTAGAAAATAAAAAAACGAAATTCGAAATTTTAAATTCTTCCATCTGTCAAGTAGCTCGTCTTGTCTTGTTATTTCCCTTGAAATAATAGGAAATTGAGTGAGTTTACGTAAAAAGAAGGATTGTAGCTTAATTTTTGAGATAATTGGATGAAGGGTGAGCGTTTACTAGTTGAAAAATGGGCCCAACTTAAACCTACTCCTCTTTCCGCAAGTGAGAGGCATTCATCATTCTCGTTAACACCTAAAGCATTCCCGAATCCGATCAAGGGAATCCTTCGTCACGATGTAAGTGGCTTTTATAATTATTTACTTTATAATCATCTTATTGATCAATTCTAAAAAGAATATATATATATATATATATATATATATATATATATATATATATATATATATATATATATATATATATATATATATATATATATATATATATATATATATATATATATATATATATATATATATATATATATATATATATATATATATAAATATAAATATATATATATATATATATATATATATATATATATATATATATATATATATATATATATATATATATATATATATATATATATATATATATATATATATATATATATATATATATATATATATATATATATATATATATATATATATATATATATATATATATAAATATATATATATATATATATATATATATATATATATATATATATATATATATATGTATATATATATATATATATATATATATATATATATATATATATATATATATATATATATATATATATATATAATTATATATATATATATATATATATATATATATATATATATATATATATATATATATATATATATATATATATATATATATATATATATATATATATATACTATATATATATATATATATATATATATATATATATATATATATATATCTATATATATATATAGGTATATATATATATATATATATATATATATATATATATATATATATATATATATATATATATATATATATATATATATATATATATATATATATATATATATATATATATATATATATATATATATATATATATATATATATATATATATATATATATATATATATATATATATATATATATATATATATATATATATATATTATTTTTTCAAATTGAAATTATGTTTATTACTAAATAAATGAAATGATAAAATAATGAAAGGGCACTTATCTGGTCTGTGGTGACCAGGAGTGACTCCACGCCTTATTCTTCTCTTCCTTCAGCGCTTGCTAGGTGTTTCCTGCTGTGGTATTTCAAAATGGCAGCGGTAACACAACAATGCGAGACGAGAATGAATGCTGGAAAATAATAGGCGATTAGTGTTTCTTAAATATTAATGATTGTTATAAAATGTATATCAATATTTCGGCTCAGCCGTCGTCAAGTATATATATATATATATATATATATATATATATATATATATATATATATATATATATATATATATATATATATATATATATATATATATATATATATATATATATATATATATATATATATATATATATATATATATATATATATATATATATATATATATATATATATATATATATATATATATATATATATATATATATATATATATATATATATATATATATATATAAATATATATATATATATATATATATATATATATATATATATATATATATATATATATATATATATATATATATATATATATATATATATATATATATATATATATATTTATATATATATATATATATATATATATATATATATATATATATATATATATATATATATATATATATATATATATATATATATATATATATATATATATATATATATATCGTCGAAAGTCGTGCACATCCGTAAGTATATCTCATTCAAATATTAGCATTTCCCGATCCAAGCTGGGATTTCCTTCGCTACTTTTTAAGTAGCTTTTACTAATTTTATTTTAAATTAAAACATCATCCTATAAACGGATTTCTTTACAAACCTTATCAAATATAACAATATTATACTGTTTTCTACAATATTTCTTTACAATTTTTTAATATTATACAATTTTATATAGGTTTACCCTATTTTAATAACATTATACAATCTTTATTATAAACTCCTCTACCAGAAATTAAGATTGAAGTTTCTTCTTTCATTTCATGGAGTATATGGAGGTTTTTTATTTTTATTTCGATTTAATGGCTCGTTGATAACAAACTCAGCCAATTGTATCATATTTTAAATGTTGGTAGCATTCGAAATTTGAATTATTTCGTAATGTCACTTTCATTTAGAAAACGGCTTTGCCGAAGTGATCAATAGTTTATTTTTTTATTTTTTCGCTTAATTCGTCTCAATTGAAGGCATTTTGTGTTGCATAAGGATAAGCCCTATTTATGAGATATATTGATGAATAGTGATCGTTAGTCGACTGCAAAAGGACCTTTAAACTTACATTGCACCGTCGAAAGTCGTGCACATCCGTAAGTCGTGCACATATCTCATTCAAACATAAGTATTTCCCAATACAAGCTAGGATTTCCTTCGCTACTTTTTAAGTAGCTTTTACTAATTTTATTTTAAATTAAAACATCATCCTATAAACGGATTTCTTTACAAACCTTATCAAATATAACAATATTATACTGTTTTCTACAATATTTCTTTACAATTTTTTAATATTATACAATTTTATATAGGTTTACCCTATTTTAATAACATTATACAATCTTTATTATAAACTCCTCTACCAGAAATTAAGATTGAAGTTTCTTCTTTCATTTCATGGAGTATATGGAGGTTTTTTATTTTTATTTCGATTTAATGGCTCGTTGATAACAAACTCAGCCAATTGTATCATATTTTAAATGTTGGTAGCATTCGAAATTTGAATTATTTCGTAATGTCACTTTCATTTAGAAAACGGCTTTGCCGAAGTGATCAATAGTTTATTTTTTTATTTTTTCGCTTAATTCGTCTCAATTGAATGCATTTTGTGTTGCATAAGGATAAGCCCTATTTATGAGATATATTGATGAATAGTGATCGTTAGTCGACTGCAAAAGGACCTTTAAACTTACATTGCACCGTCGAAAGTCGTGCACATCCGTAAGTCGTGCACATATCTCATTCAAACATAAGTATTTCCCAATACAAGCTAGGATTTCCTTCGCTACTTTTTAAGTAGCTTTTACTAATTTTATTTTAAATAAAAACATCATCCTATAAACGGATTTCTTTACAAACCTTATCAAATATATATATATATATATATATATATATATATATATATATATATATATATATATATATATATATATATATATATATATATATATATATATATATATATATATATATATATATATATATATACATATGTCCCGTACCTAGGCGGGTCAGAGTAAATAATTAAAATAAGTAATACAACTTATGTAACAATTAGCCTAATTAACGTAAAAGAAAAATATTGGTATATTCAATGAATGTACTTAATTAAGATTGAATACTTTATAATAATAAATAAATAACACTAATATGCAAATCAAAATACTAAATTTTTGTAAAAATAATACAATGTAGGCAATACAATATGGCAAATACACATATACGTAAATACGATTTCAATAAATAATAAATGCTATATGGCATAAACATATTTACAATTTAATAAAGTATATAAATACAATTATAAAAGCAGTGCTAAAAATATGAAATAATATAAATAAAAAAGTTATATGTATACTCTTAATATAATGCATAATAATTAATATAAATATACAATATTATTTTAAAAGTTATAAATAAAGTTATACATACGCTTTACAAACCAAGTTTTCAGATTTAGACCTCCCTAATTCAAATAACTATTTATTAATATTGTCTTTAAACTCTTGATTATTCTCTTTGAATTCTAAACTCTTCTCTTCTCTCTAAACTCTTGATAGGTGTTTCCATTTTTCCTGTATGTCATTATATAATTATGACATTAAAATAGAAATACAAAGTCTTTGAAAAATTATCAAGTTAAAAATATATCATTATCAATCCAGTAATATGATATCGTATTTAAAAAAATAATAAAAGTAAAATAAATTAAATAGGAATAAGAACATCTATCTATCCTAATACAAATTTAAAATGTTACCAATCATCAGCGTGGAAAATTGATTCAGAATTTTCAAACTCCGGTTGTCGCTGTCGTCGCTATCGTTTTATGTGAATATTGAATATATTTTTTGTGTCGTGATGACGAACATCACTATTCACCGGGACGCCTGCTAGGTATCTATTAACGTACGTAATATTTTAATAGACTTGATATGAAAATAAAGTCGTAACTCCTGCTTCTACGAAGATTAAGAACTTCTTGAAAAGACTCTATATAAACTGCGTACCGCTCGTTTTCAGAGGAAAAAAAATCGGAATGAATTTGCAGACATTCCACAAAACATTAGGCGGTATACAATTATGGAACAGAAATATGCAAAATAAACTGATTTAGCGACTCCAGGACCGCATACATTTTATATATTTCTAATGGGAAATATGGGGCTGCCCAGTTTTTTTACTAAGACAATTTAAGTGATCAGACCATTGTAACTTTGATCAATTTCTAATCCGAGAAATTTAGTCGTGTGGGCTTTTTCTAATTTGTCAGTCCCGAAGTAACATCAATTTTATCGGAATTAGATGTACTGAACGTCAAGAACATTGCTTTAATTTATTAACATGAATAGTCAATTTATTTACTCGGAACAATATCTATCTACTGTTTATTTTATTCTTTGAGCAAGAGTATCTTCATTAAATTGTATAATTTAAAAAAAACGAAACATGTGAACATTTCTCTTCTTACTACTGTATGGTAGATCTACCTATCCGGGTTGAATAAGACTGTTATTATAAATAGGTAAGTAAAACTGCAACATTTGCAGTATAATAATTAATTTGGTAACGCATTGGATAATGTGTAATATACCTACAGGTGAGTTTTTAGTTACCGGCGTCCATCTAGGGTGAATCAGTACAAGCAAATAATCAAATTTTGATAAAACAAAAAAAAAAAAATTTTTTTTTTCTTTTGTCAAATTTGTAAATCTTATCTTCTGAAGAAAAGTTTGAGAAGCGTTGAGCGCGCTGCGCTATCTAGCGGTAGGTAAAATATCGCTAATAAACAATAATAGCGATATTTAACACAACGCCAGATAACGCAACGTTTTTTTAAACCCTTTTTCAGAAAAAAAAAACAAATTTAAAAAAAAACGTATACATATTTTTTTAACCATATATTTTCTATCAAAAGTTGCGTATTATCTCATACTGATTCACCTACTTAAAGATGCCGGTAACTAAAAACTCACCTGTATGCATCAGACTTTGAAATGTGTTCCTTAAATTTATCAATATAATATCTCACAACAAAATACGATAGTATACATCAACCGAACATACTAGGACCCTTGTCGTACTCTCCCCAGATATTTCTATCGTCATATCAAATTAGAGTGGTTATTGCCTAGTTATTTGCCTCTATGTGTTTTATTATGCATATTCATACCCAACGTGCGAGGACAAGTCGTTTAGTATAATAATGTAGTTGTTCTCACTATTCAAAATTGTTCTAGCAACTTATTTAAAGGCATCAATATAAGCACGGTAATTATCTATCTCCTCGAAAACAAGATTACCTAATACAGAGATTGAGAGGTAGGGATGGGTGTTACTCTATAATAAGAATTTTCCATTAAATTAGGGGCAAATAAAGTCAAATTAAAAATATACAAACAGCTAAGTTTATGAGGTAGCTAGTGCACATCAGAATTTAATCAAACCCAGCTCAAAAAAGCACCTTGAAGATTATAGCGCGAAAGCTGTTTCGATATCACACCAATGACTATTTAATCATTGCTATGCCCTGAAAATCAGACAACTGTTTATTAAATTGGCCTAACTGGATGAACGGTTTAAAAGTCAAGCATATTTTAATATATACGATATATACGAGAGCAGCGCACTCAGTAGATATGCTGACACCACCTAAGAATAAAATGTATGGACAGCGCCACTACTTATTCATCGCTCCCAGTATTTATAATCACCTTCCTGAATTAATCAAAACTACAACACAATTTCAACATTTAACAAATCTGTTCCTTCTCGGTCAGTCGCTATTGGAAGTAAGGGCGTGAGTGTATACTCGCTAGGTAACATTCCTGGCTCTCTCGCGAATAAGGCGTTGGCCTCTTACGGGCTTGACGGTGGATTCTTTTGTCCTAAGTCTTCTGCGTTCACTTCACGGGAGGTAGAACGATAATTTCGTTAAAACGTCCTGAGGTGACGGGTTCGCCCGTTGTAGTTGACAACTCTACTACTGTTCCTTCTCGGTTGATAAAGGAAGGAAGGATTCATATAGATAGAGCACTGCGTATAAATATCTAAATGATATGTTTATATGTAAGGGTAATTAATAAAAAAAATAAAAAAATATCGATTTTATATTATTTACATTTTTATGACGTTGTAGGATTTTATGACGTTGTAGGGCTGTTTCTTTTAGTTTATATGTTTCCTTGAATTTTTCTAATATATGTTTTTACCTAGTTTTTAATGTTCATTATTAATTATAATTATCTCACTTTATTTTTTAGCAATTATTTTTATTTAAACACTTTTTATTTATACATAATTGTTAGTTTTATGATTATGGTTAACATTGTTATCTTTTTTTACATTGATTGTCCAGCTAATAAAGATTAATTATAACTGTTATTCTTTCAAATTCATTATATTATTTTCTTTTCTTAGATCTTATATAGGTTATACACATACTTGTATAAATTTAAATGGCGTTAGAACTGGATATAGCATAGTTAGGTGATATTTAAATAGGATCACTAGGCAATAGTTTTTAACATACTATTTTCCTAATTTTTTCGTTCTGAATTTTTGTCTATGACATTTAATTTTTCATGTTGTCCATTTTATTGTAGATTATTTTGTAAATAAATAATTTAAAATTTGAAAAAATAAAAATTGTCTTAAGCACCTGTAGAAATAGCTTAAAATTGGTATAGGAACGCTAGGGAACAAAGAGGAAACCATGAACATTACTTCTTTGATTCATTCTTTATTGCGTATTTAATCGACTATTATCATTTTCATATATCAAAGTAAATATTTCAATAATTAATTTTACATATACAAGCAATATTGTAGCTACAAGTTCCTTAACACGGGTAGAACAACTAGAGCTGTCAACTACAAAGGGCGAATTCGTCATCTCAGGAAGTTTTAGACTTCCACAGTCTAGCTACGCCACCTGCCCGTCAGAGGCCAACGCCTTACGACGAGGCACCGGTAAAGGTACTCAGCGGGCAGCCTCGCCCCTTGACTGACAGTTTGGAAGGATATCTTCATCTGGAATCAATCTTCAGGATACCTCCTACCTACTGACTGGTTACAGTTATTTGTACAGTTATTTGTATTTGGTTACAGGAGCGACGTGGTTTGCGCAGACCTCTCCCTTATGAATTTATCGTGGAATACGCCATCCTTTGCCGGCTTACTCACCCGGGATCGGGTGTCCGAATGGTCGTTTCAAGAGCAGTTGCCATAAGGTTAACACCACCCCCGCTTTAAAGAAAACATTACTATAACGCATTACATTAAACTAAGTCGTCCTATGGAGTTTAGCAATCTGATACCATATATAATCAACAGTAATACAATATTTGAGAAGTTTTGCAAAAGTTATTACAAAAAACTATCGAAAAAATCTACATCGGCATTAAGTTAATAAATATTACCTCCCTAGCAAAGGCCGCCATGTATGTGCGATACAATCCATCAGCTACTTTAAACGTCTCTCTTGTCCTCAAGCTGAGCCAGCAACAAAATCAATCAGGCTTTACAAAATAAAGAGCGCGAAGGTTAAACCCAAAATGAAATGTAATAAATTGCAAGCATTGTGATACTTTAAGCTGTTGAAGTCACTCAAGTTGATGTGGATTATTTTTATCCAGCAATATAGTGGCGGGAGATGTTTGAGGAGATGGGAAAATGATTTACTGAAAATTAGGTGGTAAATTTTGGATTTAGCTTCATTATTTTATTGGTGTTTGTCGGTACTTTAGTGATTTTATATGAGTATCCTTCGATATCTGACTTGATTAGTACGCTGCGCCTATTTTTTCTTCTTTATCATCAAATATTTCCAAATGATAATACGTCAGTGTTGAAACTGGAAACTGGAAAACGAGATGTTCACAGGAAAAATCTATGGCGCAAAACCGACCTGCTGCTATTTGTCTTTACGCGACTGCCCAACAAAAAAGGAGTATAATATGTTCAGGGTTCATCTATGTAAGTTTTCCGTTCCTTTATTCCATCATAACTTCTAAACGCTTGTACTAATTTAGAAGTGCTTAGTATTGTTAGCATCGTTATGTTATCCTGAGTGTCATAGGTTATCTTAACTGTTCAAATATCAAGTAAGTAGTGGTCTAAATGTCTAAATGCAAATTAATTAATATAAATATATCGCGTATAGTGTCAAATTATAGGTCTCATTGAGTATATTCTGGAAATTTACATGTATTATACGGAAAAATATAAAAACCAAAAATATTTCCTAAAAAATCGTAATAAAAATAATTATGTCACTTTATGTAACGGCAGTAATGTTTTTTACTGTTTTAAATATGTTTATTTGTTTAATATCTGAAACAAAATTATTTCAAGTCAGTGTCAATTTAAATATACAGATTGTCCAATACATTGTAAAAATATATCGTTTAAACGACGGTATTGCTTGGTTAGTTATATACCAGGCTTCAATCTCGCATCAAAACGAAGCATATTCGTAGAGAGCAATCAAACCTTTGACGGTGCACAAGTGGATGGCGATTGGAGCCAATAAGTACAAAAGTACGCATACAAAACGGCCCCCCGGTTGATTGATAGAGTCACCGTGCAGGTTCTGATGCCACCAGGCCGCCGCGTGGGCGCTCTATCGCCGCGGTGCACTTGCGTGGGACGGCCTCTACCAGTCTAACATATAAATCTGTCGAAACGATCCGTCTAGGTCCATCATAGGGTCCAATCATAGGATCCAATCATAGGGTCCATCTCCGAGCTTTTAGAGCAATGCATTATACTAGTGCATGAGATTGCTATTATATGGACTACTTAACCCGACAAATGACAGGCGTCCTTTTGGGGATGCAAGTTTTAATACACTGGAATGACAGGCGTCCACTTGGTCCAGTGATGACGACACGATGGATTTGTAAATAAATTTGTAATTTGTCGCCATTATTATCTAATTGATTTACGAGATAAGGTTATAATGTTTTATATGTCAAATTTCAATGCGATCATTTTACAGTTCTTCTTTTTATGATCCGTATAGTGGTTTACAAGTTATGGTCGTTTTTATCAAGGTCGTCGATTTTGCGCGCGAAAAGGTCGCGCGCGAATGGGACAGCTGAATTTTTACTCCGCGAGGAGAGGGGTTAAGTGTAGACATATTAGACTCCTCAAAAACCTTTTATAGAAATTCATTTTTATTTTTAAATACGGCATAGATAGATCGCATTTGCCCATTTTATATTTAGTTTTATTTTGTTCGCGCACATAATTTATGTTTAGTGTTTATATTATAATATATCACCCCTACAATCAAATATATTCTAGATACATAACATATTCTATGTATTTTGTCTCTCCGTTTCACCTTATTTCCCATACCAACTCTTCTCATTCTCAAGCGAAAAAAATATAAAATATATTGAGTTACTTTCGTTAACATGATATTCGAAATCACATTAATAGACTTTTGTGACATTTAAATATGTATTTTAATAAATTGTATATAGTTCTGTTTGATTCCATGATAAAATAAAATAAAAACAAAATGGGAAACTTTTTCTCTATTTATTCTTATCATTTCTCTATTATTTCTTATCAAAATGCATTTACTCGCGTCCAGAGTACTATTTTACTACACCATAAATATACATCATCTTCTGCAAAGTATATAAATAGAAAAGTCTTTTTTTATAGCAAAATTTAGAATTTGAGATTCTGGGAATCAAAAAAAAATGGTTTCTGTAGAATGGTTTTCTGTGTGTATGCCTGTACCCATTATGCAACACTGGCTGTTAGAAACTACACTAACAGGAAAAACCAATTACGTACGATAATAATTCATCCTCATACAGAAATTAAAAAGCTGGTGAGGGATTATCGCTGTGTTGTTTCAATGTTGCGACCTTTTCAAAAAGACCCAAATCCGTTAATACTGCTCATATAAAAATAAATAAATGTTAACTAGAATTATGAAGGGATATTGCCAAAGAAATCAAAAGACTTTGAAAATCCAATGGAAATAAATTATCGCATTGATATCGCTTCATGAAGACGAAATTCGGGACAGTAAACAATACCGAGTATCAAACAGACTTTTTATGAGTGATTAAAAGGTGATATCGATGCAAAATAATACGCCGATTTAAGTAGCAATAATAACAATGAGTGACTGTCAAATAAAACAACGACATAACTATAAGAAATTATTTTATCAGCTTTGAGCGATTTTGGTATATACCTTGATATTATAACTGACTTCATAACTTAAAACATATCTCTCGGGACGGGAAAAATATTTTCGTTTAAGATCAAATATGGTAATGGTTTTGACCATAAGGCAAAATGGTATATTATTAAATTGCAAGATATAGAGACACAGGCTTATTATAGTCAAATAGACCAGCCTTTCTCAAATTATTCAGAAATCAAGTATTTCGAGTTGGAAACCGACCAATGATGGCTGGTACATATATCTTATATAAATAAATAAATAATAATATATTGCTGAAATGCTCTACGACTTACATTTTAAATTTCAAGGGTAGCGGTGATAAGAAACGTTTTTGCTCAATATGTTTCAAATATTATTTATAGCACTATAAACTATTTATTTAGTAGATGTCAAACAATATACAAAAATATATTTCGTTGAAATTATTTACAAATAGAACAACAAAGTTACGTATACATATAGATTTTTTTTAATTCCAAACGTATGAAAATGAAGCCTTGCAAACACCTTAACGAGACACTATGAACCTACCAAGATTATTAAAACATGTATATTTTATTCGAATAATTTAGAAGAAATGGGTTTTTTTTAAAATCATAAAACTCCTAAAATCATAAAATATCAAAACTTTCAAAAACTCATAAAATTGACCGGATATTTTGTGATAAGAAATTAAATTTCAGTTAAAGTTTCATTGAAGTTTAGGATATGCGGTTTATACGTAATGCTTTCCTATATTTGATCAAATTTATCATACAGGTTCATAGATATACGTTTACAAATAACTAACGATCAATTTGCAGAGTAACTCTCCTGGTCCTTCGGGCCGGATTCTGAGCTTTGGATTGTCGCCGGACTTTCGTATCATTAATTGGATAATAAACTTGTAAAAGCGAGCTGTTTAAAATCCCACACCAAAGATATGCAATAAAGTAAGCCCTAACTATCTCGAAAAGTGCCATTATTTTAATAAGTTATGCGATGTGCTGTGTGTAATATTTAATTGAGTTTCAATTGTTATATGAATAGATGCTGCGATAAAGAATTATAATTAACAAGCTTTAACCCTTTTATTTATTATATTTTAATGTGCTGGGGTGCATTTCGATTTAAGCGATGTCATTGGAATTCATTCAAAATAAACTACTTAAAAGATAACTTCGTATAACCAACGAGCCAAGAAATGGTCCTCTCTCACAAACATTATAAACATACAATGAAAATTTTCCTTCATGGGACTAACCAAAATATTAGCAGAAATTAGGTTTTTTTTTAATATAGGAGTTTTCACACAAAATGCTATTTTTAAAATCATCTGCAACTGCGTTATTTTAAAAAAGATACTTCAAAAAAGTAATCTTTACGATTTAAAAAAAATGCTTTGTAATAGTAGTCTTCGCGAAAACAGATAAAATTAGGATCGCTTGGTAACGAGAGCTAAAGCGTGGTGCGAGTCTTTGGACTTAAGGAGAACATACGCCAAAAAGTATTAGGATCGCCACTGCACAGATGGTGGAGAAATTAAAATTGAAATTTAGAGAATGATGATTATGATCAAAATTTAAAATAAATATTCGGTAAACGCTGTCGTAGTTCTCTCTTATGGACATGTGGAGCATGAAGGGAAAGAATAAATTCTACTTAGAAAGACTGAATCACTACTGACTGTGAATTTAATATATAATTGAAGCTATTTAAAATTTAAAAATAAACTTCCATCTTAATTAAAAAAGAAAACCACGAAAATAAATGAAAGGTTTATTGAAGACTGCGAGAGAGATATCCTGATTGTGATAAAGGAGGCTGATGTAGCACGATGATGAGAATTAGAAGTTATAGCCGTAGCCGTCGAAGAACTGTGGTGCAAGCCATGGACACTTATTACAGCCAGAAAGTATGGCGGAAAGATTGTGCTGGAGTAGCCAGACACAGCATTCAAAAGTATGTGAAGATCTTGAAGCTTAGAGTCTAGATTGATCCCGGAGACGAGAAGATGATAAAGAATAATTGGTTTAGGCCGCCGTCATGTCACTGTATAATTACTGTGAGGCTCACCAGTGAGAAAGGAAACAGCAATCATATTCATTTTGGTAAAAAGTAATAAAATTCTGAAATCTCCCATCAACTTGTGATGCGGTTGGCGCTAATGATGTGCGAACCGTTTTCATTAAAAAATATGATCATACATAGGTATAACTTAAACGGATAAGATATATTATTAATTGAGTATAAACATAAATAAGGGAGGGGTTAACCGCATCAGCAAATAAAAAAGCTTGACAGATGAATTGGGGAAAACAAAAAAATGGACGAATAAAATAACAAATTTGATTGTCGGGTTGCCAACATAAAGAATGGAAATTGTAAACAGATTGCCAGAATTGTGGCGATTATAATAATATTAAATTTAATTAAAAAGAAATAAATAAATAAAGTTATAATAATAATAATGTAACATGTATGTTACACCAATATTGTTGACTTCCGGATTTTAAAGTAGTATTTTTTCTTACAAAAAAAGTCATAAATAGCTGTAGTTAAATTTCAGCTCAGTTTTTGCAGAATAATCTACTGTATAAGAAAATTTTTCCTATTTTATTCAGTTTTATGTACATACAGGAATACCCCAGGAGTTTCATGTATTAGGATTCAGACATCCTGTATAGTACCGAGCTTCCAGGAATTTGAGAGCCCTTGAGTAGGACATTAATATTAAATAGCTAGCTGCATAATAAAAATAAACTTGTACTAATAATTAAACAGGTTCTAATTAGACCAGATAACGCTCCTCCAATGAGTAAGCATTAAACGCACAGGAAGCCAATGAAAATTACGTGTATATCCACGTTATTGAGAATGAGATCAGCTGCTGCTTCACTGTGCTCGTATACAAGATTTATTAGCTAAGCAGGAAATAGCTATTTAACTATCGCTAGTTACTATTGCATTTCTAACAGTTACTTTAAAACCTATACTCAATTATAGGTTGCGGTTCAGTTTTATATGTTTGTGCTCGAAGGAATATTTATGGGAAGGTACAGTACGCGATGCTGTTTGAATGGTTTCAAGAAGCATGATAATGAATAGAATGCGCATGCAACAATAATCACAATCGTAAAATCTCTTGAGATACATATGCAGGAACATAAATCGGGTTTTAACCTTGGTATATTCTGGTCATAGAAACATGTCATCGAACAATGAGCGTCATTTTTTTTAGCATGACGCTGTTCAAAATCTACCACTTTGTGAATTTAAAAATATATATTCTAATACTAGCAATTTATTGATTGATTTTAAAGTCTACCGTCTCCTAAATCAGTACCCTAAAATAATAATTCTGTCGCTTTCAAAATAATAAGTATTTTGGGATGATCGAGAGAGAATATTATAACATTGACTTCCATTATACCTTGATCCAAATACGCTGTTTCTCTTATAATCATTAATTCATTTGAAAAGGGTTAGTCAGTTTACATCGCTGAAAATAAATGAAGTATCTGCGTAGAAATTGAAATCAGATAATGAATTCTGGAATACGCAAGAGAAACGGTAAATAGGTAGATAAAGGTCAAAAAGGGTTCATTGAAATGGAGCAATGCAAAACTGTATATGAAAAACAAATCGGGATCATACGCATCTACAAAATAAATATAATGGGATCATAAGCCACTTTTAAGCAGTGAGATCACATGCGCGTAGACCCCATTTTTTAAAAAGATTTTAGGATATTCTCATAATTCTATATTTTAAATTTTTATCCTTTGCTCATTAAGCATTCGTTTTTCACAGACATACAAGAAGATAAAAAGGAGCAGATGTCTCAAAATTCGGGCTGTTATTTTAAACAATAATGATCAATTATGTATCTTTCACTAGCTGTGTCCGCTGCTCAACAAACATATTTTTTTTTCATGATAAACAGGGATTTAAATGAAATTTCGTTATGCGGCAGTAGAATGTAGTAGTAGAACGCTGTAGTAGAAAACCAGTAGAATGCTAGTTGTGAGCGTTCATACAGTTACTTCGACTTGATTAGATGATATACTTTGGAGTTCTGACTTTAGAGTCTAGGTACACTGCGACATTAACTGAGTATAGTTATTACAACTCCATTTCATTACTATTTTTTACTCGGTCCTTTGTAGAAACGACTTCTGCGATTTGATTTGGGTCCATATGAAAATGTATCTTCTAAAGTATCAATTGTGTCCTTGATTATAATATCAGCACTCCACATTCACGGAAAAACTCGAACGATATCTCCTACGGCTGACTCATTGATGAAGATTGTGTCTGGAGATTGCTTTACACCACCTTCTTGTACGTGGAATCATAGTTGAAGGAGACCTTAGTGAATAATTCTGGCTCCTAGGTTATTTCAGTGAAAATACTAAGTGAGGCTAGTATTATTATAATTATAATTATTAAAGACGAGCCTTATCCGTAACCTTAGACAATCAGCTGTGCACCAACTGATCCCAAGAAATTTATAGCGCCGATATCAGGATCCGTACACTTCCCAATGCGCTTTCCGCTGATAAAAGGCGCCCGCGTTTAATGACGCGAACGTGGTTAAAATTGTAAACTGCTAATGACACGTGGAAAAAAGAGCGATATCATACCGATTCGACATGGTTTTACCACCTAATTGTTCGTAATTGCGTACCATAGGGACGTGCATAAAATTATTATCATACTGCTGGGCAGTGAAGCCTTATTGATTATATATCATTATAAGCTTCAGAATAAGCTTTATTGATTATATATCATTTTATTTTAAAATAGCTCTCCATATCCATCAAATCACTATTATTTTCTGACAAACCTAATATATATTTCTATCGACCGAATATTATACTCAAGAAAAAACTAAATCGAGCATGAAAAATGTTATGACACTCTTTGTACAATTGTACAACTTACCATGACTGTATAATAACACCGCGAACCATGACTGATCACATCAAAATCATGCGGTTATGGGGGATGTCGATTACAACGGGCAAACTCATCACCCCACCGAGTTATAACGACATGTCGCCATTCTGTCCCCCAGCAAAATGGAAGCAAAATACTTTACGGTCAATACAATCCACAATAAAGCTACGCCAATGTGGAACGCCACCTACGTAAGGGAACAACGCCTTCAGCGAAGCACTGGAAAGATTAACGACGCGCGAACCTCGCTCCCTCACTACCAGATTTGGGCGAATTTCTCCATCCTCCAGTCTGGTCACAAATTCGAAGCCGCTTACGCAGCCTCTACCTGATGTTAGCGGTAATTCAGTTCGAATTTATCGCGGAGCGTGGCGCTCTTTGTGCGTCAATATCTCATGGAATAGATTGGCCAACGGATCGTTTCAAGGGTGGCTGACATCAAGCCACCAATAACCCCCGCTGCTTAGGAAATAAACGTTTCAAGACTACCTCGGTTATTCGCCGGAGTGCACAGTCGATTGGCTAACGCCGCACGATGCGTAAACCACCCAGTACGGCCTGAGGTTCTTTCCCCAGATTGGAACCTTCGAGCCCACCTGTTCATTACTCACCGTTTTGACCAGAAATGCATAGACAATCAGTCGGCAGAAAGCAACATTCTACCAACATCGCAATTAACAAGATTTAATCGAAAGTCGACCTCAGCTAAACTAAAAACAGCTCTGGAATAGCCAAGTTGTGGATTAGCAATTACAATTAATCAAAATAGGTCACTTTAAGTTAAATATTTTCTCCTGACCGTAAAATGGCTATTTTTTCACAACAAAAATATTTGATTATTAATTTGAAATCGAAGACTAACGCATTTTTTTAAATTATAATAAGGATAAAAACGAATGTTCTACGTAAATTTTGTAGCACCCGACGTTTCGGCGATGTTGTCTAGACTCTCAGCCTACTGAACAACGGCGGTTAAAACATCGCAGAAACATAGGGAGCTACAAGCTTCACTCGGTAAATTCATATTTATTCTATTTATAATTGATTATTAATTTTTGTGAGTTGATGATTTTTGCTTAACGCGGCCTATTCAAGGGTTCAATCGAAGGAAGGCGAGTACCGAGATTGGTGGTAGGTCATCCCCCTTCGAGTAGCGGCATAATTTCATGGCAGACCGCGGCAATTTATTGAAATTTCTTGCAATATCGCCGCGCTCGTCAAAAGGTGCTACTATAGCAATCATATAAAGAATAACTGTGCAATGATTGCATAAAAATTTGGTATATAGAATATTAAAATCTCATTTTGTAAAACTATTTGTTAATTATGAATAAATATGAGAAAATCGAAAAAGTGAAAATAACTCGGCATTTCTAACTTGTACTAGTCTTACGGATAAATACGGAATCATATTTAGAAATTGCAAGTACTGTAGTGATCTTTATTAGATTTTCTATTAAAAATAATACTTCGTTTTGCTTATTTACATACAAAAATCTTTAGATATTAACTCATAAAAACCAATAAAAGTTTTGATAATTTCTCGAAAAAAAAAATTATGTTTGACAATGGAATTTTACCAGAAATATCGGCAAAATGACGAGCGTAATAATTCTAGCGACCGTCTATGTATCTATGGTAATAATAAAATATTTGGAATGGATTTTAGGATGCGTTCGAATTAGAAAATAATATTACTGTGCGCTCCGGGAGCAAGCCGCCAATATTGGACGTTACGTAGTCAACTGTGTTCTGATGTGCAACCAAATTTGGTCGTTACGTAGCCGAAGGGGTCACTTAAATTTAAGTTAAACTTTAGATAAAGTAAGTGAGTGAATATTTGTAACTTCAATAAACATAATTATGCTGCTTTTCCAATGAGAGTAGTTTAAATTTTCTTTTGTTAAAAAAAAGGAAGGTGCTAGACGATTACCATTAATCGAAGAGATTAATTCGCAGTAATTATGCCATC
>CALYMY010000643.1:0-19724 GCA_944548615.1 Micropterix aruncella | reverse complement strand
AATAAATGAAATTCTCTATTATTTGCTATCTACCATAAATGAAAAGAAGTTTCACTGTGTTTTTTAAGATTTTTTTCAACATTTCAGAAAAAAAACTTCCACGACTTGATTTTCAAAACTCGGCCAGATAATAGAAATATGTCTACACCTGGCGCAATCGACCACAGGGCATTTAAATGCTTCTATGTATATTATATCCATGCTGACGGTTCTTAATATATATTTGTGTGAGAAAGAAGAAGTGATGAGAATTTTAATAAAATTAAAAATACATTCTTGGAGGACATACATTGATGATTAGAATTATTCTGCATTCCTTGTAGTTTAATGATAAAATACAACACGCTAGCCTTAAGCTGGTCTTAAGAATTATACAACTTACCTGACATCCTCCATTTTTGACATATACCTTCCGCCTTTGGACGGAGCTGACGCGCCAAAGTTGGAAACAAAGTCATTGGCGAAGTTTTGTCGTTTTTTCGTCTGTGCAAACTTAACAGGCCGAAAGAGCTTTCAGCGGACGAGGTGAATGTTTGTGTTGGGACTTTAGTTAATGCGCTCGCCGAGCGGCGAAGACAAACGCAATGAAGACAAAGAAAAACATGGCAGGGGAAAAAATACAAGGACGGCGCAGCGGCTGCGCCACTCAGTCTGTGAAGGTAAACACAACACTTGGATCAACTTTGGACAATTTGTTACATTTGACGTGCAAAAGTTTGCATGCTGTGTCTCTTTTAGGGTTCCACACCAATTCTTACATCAAGAGGTGTCAATACAACGACCGAACCCCGCGTCGTAGGTCCGAAACCACATTGCGGTATAGAAGTCGATGTGTTGCAGCGCCATCTAGTGTTAGGTTACAACAGCGGATATCACTGGAATATCTCTTACACAAGCGACGCCAAAAAAATACCGCCGTATTTAAGAAAATACTACATCATAATGAAAAATAGGCATTTTAGTACCACGGAAATACTACAAAACACTAAAATATTACTTTTGATATCATACTCACTTGACACAATGTCTATCGGAGGGGGGGGGGGTGAGGGGTTCGGCGGGGGGGGGGGGGGGGTGCCTGCCTGCCAGGATAGTGCTGGGTGAAACGATTTTATAAAATATATTTATTCGAGGTGTCCCATTTACTTGGAATACCTCGATAAGAAAATTCCATTATTATCTGACTACACGTGTTAAATTGCCGATTTAAGGCGGCCAAAGAACGAAAACATTTCGCTTAATAAAACACCAGTCCATTGCACGTAAAGTTTCATAAGAAATATACTAGGCTCCATTCTAGGCTACAAATATATCCCACTCTAGCTAAACTTGTATGCGCCATAAAGTCACAGCGCTCTTACTCCGGTCCAGTAGTTTTATATATCCAAGGATATTGCCAAAGAAAATACTGTAATACAATTTGAACGATTCTATTAGTTTGGGACCATGTATTTAGCAGCCGCTGTTTATTCTAATCGAAGCTTAGCAAAATACGATCCCCAGTTAAATGGAAAAAATAATACCGGACGGACGTCCCACTTGAAATACACAATATCCAAACAATACGGGGCGGTAATCTAACCGCTTCTGGAAGGCAACAAGGCCAGAAACGAGCCAAGCCAAACGAGCCTTTCAGTTATTAGCGATAGGGTCGAATTTGTTCAGCGGAGTCGGGCTGCTTGCAACGTTTCAGAAGGGGAGTCCGAGGATGCAATTAACGAGCCAAGAAGGGTATTGTTTATCTTATCCCCGTCGATCGGCCAGAACAGGGCTAAGCGAAGATGTTTAGTACAGTGGAAATATATGTTCTCAGATATTAATTCATATTTAAACAATACTGTTAAAAAAAAACTGAAAGACAAAACAAAAAATCGCAATGAAAATGGCAGTCCAATTCGAGTTTTAACAATAACTTCCGAACTACTAGAGCTAAAAGGCTATTCGAAGGCAAAGAAAACCTTTAAAGACTATTCTAAATAAAATAAAATACAGTTGAATTTGATTTCCATCAAATTAAATCAATGTCTATGAATTGATAGCTAATATCATTGATTTTACACTATAAAATCAATGCTAATAACTAAAATAAAATTTGCCTAATATCTTGAGAAAGTGGTCTATCATAATAAAATTTTTGTGAGATAAACAATGTTTTATAATATTTTGATAATATATATATTTAGAGCAATTTATATAAAGAAAATACGTGTGGCACTCGGGGACTGCCGCGGTAAAGCTATTGCATAGCATTTTTTAACAACTTATGCAATTATAATTATTTATTTATTTTATTTTTTCTGATATCAGATAACTGCGCTCTATCGGAAAACGTTGAAATTATTCCGAATCATTTGCGGCTGCGGAAGCAAATGATTCGGAATAATTTAAACGTCTTCCGATAGAGCGCCGCGCACGATTTTTTTATTCGATAAAGCAAAAAAATGGATAAAAAAACGGATTCGGATTGGAAAAAAATCGTAGATAAATAGATAGATAATTAAATTATCCTCAAAATGGTGCAGGTTTCATAATAATACGCCAGATAGTACATATTTGCGTAGTAGTCGTTTTTGGTTTCGGTTAGACCTAATTTCACAAATTAATTACACTATGTAATATAAACAAAATCTAAAATATTCAAATTTAAGAATATTAGGGAAATGTTCTTGTTTAACATATATTTTTTTCGAATCGTAAGCAGTACTCGTTTAGACGTAATTATCAGTTTAAAATCATTAATATTCGTTAAGAAATTTCTTCATTCGGTCGCCGCGCTGGCCTAGAGGCCCGCGATAAAAGCTATGCAATAGCTTAATAATATTAACAAATAGTAAAAATTACAAATATTTAAAAACACTACAATGAAGTCGTCAGAACTGTGTATATACCAATAATCAAATACATTAAGAAATACAAACTTAAAATAAACCTCGTAAATTAAAAAAAATACTCCCGAAAGTTACAATATTTCAAATTGGAAAAAACCAAAACTTTTAGGGCTGCAATGAAATCAAATCAGATTTAAAAATAATGAAGTGCAATAAAAATAACAAGCATAAAATTTATTTAAAAATAACAATAACTTGCATTTAAAAGTACTTGCAGTAAAAATACGTTCAAGAGCAATGAATCCGGGTTACCAATATAAACGTATTAATATCTCGGAAACTAGTAGTGCTAAGTTATTTAATAACTACGATATTAATAATGAACATTGAATACCAGCAGCGCTTTGCTTTTTTGTGAGAGAACAGAAACAAAAGCAAAAACAAATGCAGTGTATTCGTAGCTCGATTTTAAAAATATTATTTATTTTGTTTTAGCTTCTTGGTTGCTTTACTTTACAGTAACTAAGCAGTTTTATTACTATATAGCAAGCAATAAGTAGTAGGTATTAAATTATCCCTAAAATACTTTTTATTCGAATAAGCTAGCCATCTTAGTTTCCGAGATATGTTAAGATTATGTTAGTGACTAGTGTTAGTGACTTATTGCTCTTGAGTGTAGTTAAAAAATCGGTTGTATCACCCCAACACTGTCCAGGCAGGCAGACGAGCCGCTTACCCCGTTATATGTGAATAACATAAACATTTCAAAATGTCAGTGTCCGGTGTCCTAACTCGTTTTGCTGATCCGTTTCCGATATTTTAAGATCACTTCATTTCTTTTTCAGGTACTATTTTCGTTGGCACCGTCAGCTCATCCGCCGAAGATCAAAAGAGTGAACGGCGTGAACAGCGTGCGTGAGGTCCGTCCAATCGAGCGCAGTCGGCAGCCGAGGGCTCGCAAAACGTTCACGCCGAGTGTTCATGCAAATGTGCGGGTTTTATCAAAGATTATTGTTCCGCGGGCGGCATAATGAGCTCGGTAGAGACCGACCGACGTATTTCTGGTTCCCTTCGCCCTCATCCCCCAAACGGCATGGCGCGCGGCGGCGCGGCGGTCGTTTAAGCCGCGGCGGGAGTGTGAGGGGAAACGGGCTCTACGAAGATGGGGGCTGCTGGATGTGGTACAGAATGCAAAGAGCAGGGGTATTACACATTTAAAAATACATATTTCGTAGATGTCCCTACAGATAATGACTCAAATGGGGAAATAATTTGGTTAAAGTATATAATTCGTGTTGTTGATTTGAAGTAAGTTTGAATTTGATTTCTTCGTAAATACGTTGGCTCATAGTTATAATTATAGTCTACACAGTAGCAAAAGAGTCCAAGGAGAGGCATTTTTATGCCTGTTTCTACATTTACTATCATCGAGCAGCCTATTTTTTAAACTCTTTTTTGAAAATATTTTCTCTGAGTATCGCTTTTATACAAACATATTGATGGCATATTTTTTTGGTCCAATGAACGAGAAATTGCTTTGCCTAATAGTTGTTCATATAAGAGCCACATTAATAAAATATCCAGCTGCTAATGTTGATTTTTATTTTTATGGTACGGTCTCGTACTTATGTAGATGAATTAGGATGTTTTTTTTAATTTAACAATCTAATGCTTAAAACATTGGATTTCTTGAATAATAAACAATTCATAAATCTAAAAGTCTGAAATTTCGTCTTTGTTTTTTGAAAGTCAGTTCACCACAAACATAACAAAAAGAGTTAGGATCATTACTACATTTTATCGGCATGTTAACGCAGTTAATAAATCACAGACAAATAGTTCTACGACTATTTCTTCACGAACGTTCCTTTGCTTTTATTGCCGTAGTACTAGTTATAAGTATTACCGTATCACAAAAAAATAAGTATTACCGTATCACAATAAAACTGAGACTTATTGAAACAAAATAACTGCAGTTTAATAATGAGGGTAGTTAGCTAAAACAGTATTAGCTATCAAAGTTTGTGTGGCATGACTATATATAGTGTCGACGAGTGTGAATTTTGTTATATAGCCATAGAACCAGTTTAGCGTAACGCCTTCTATGCCAATGTCCTGCAAGCACATTACAAGAGAATCACGTGGCACTGCATCGATGGCTTTAGCTAAATCGAGAAATACTGCTAAAAAAAATCCGCCTTTATCAACACTGTTAGTATCAACCTTGGTAAGTTTATCCGTCGCATCAGATGTGCCCTTTCCCGTAAGAAATCCAAATTGATTTTTGTATATTATTGTCTTTGAATCCATATATTCCATCAGATGCTTTTCCAAAATTTTCTTAATTTTTTTTTGACAGTTTATTAGAGAGTGTTTAGTATGTCATCGCTATTTGCATTTACAGGTTTTCTTTACTATTACTAATTACACTATTCGGGCTTTGCAATTTCATTTACATTAAGCATTTTATCTAATACTCATTTAGAAGTTACAGTAAGCAGAAGAAACATCACGCAATGTGGATCTAGAACGTTCAATAAAGTAACAATAAAATTTAGTAAGTGATAATGCAGTAAATAATGTAAGATAATCGAATAAAAGATAATTCGATAATGGAATGAACAAAGATGATAATAATGTCAGTTAGGTAATCTAATAAATAATATGTACCCTTCAGAAACTTGCAGAGCTCGATTTAAATCTTTAGGCACCCTAAAGCTGGCATCCCTCTATGCATTCGAATGCATCATGTATGTATATAACACGCTAGAAAATTTTGAGTTTTGCGGTGAATATCATATGCACGATACGATAGGAAATAATAACACTGATTTGCCAATTCCTCGAAATGAGGTTTTCAGATGATGCCCGAATTATGTCGGCATTAAACTTTTCAACTGTCTGCCCACTCAGTTCAAAACTCTGGCCAGGAATGGAAATCAGCGATTATTTAAAAAACAGCTCTTTGAAGAAACATCAACGATCTGTAAAGATTTTAGAAAAATAAATTGAATTGAATTGATTTGAATTGAATATCGACAATAGCGATGACGAAAATGGTCTCAAAGAAATCGTTCAATATCTAAGGCAGGCATCTTACCCAATAATAATATTGAGAAAATGCCACCACTGATAATAAAGCACACTTTTTTCCCAAATGGTAAATAATTTGGATAATATTAATGGTTGTCAACTCGCGCAGGGGTGCTTATTAGGGAGTGAGAAATCGGGGGGAGGTAGATGCACCCATTACGTCCCTTGAGGGATATCTTGGACTGTTCCCACATAGTGTTTTCAAATCGACGGCTGGTGAGCTATTCCAATTTCCGATCACTGCGCCGATTCATTTATTTACAATATTAATAAAATGGTTGCAGTAAAAACATATAATAATTATCATAATTTATTTCTATTCAAATTTTCGAAGCTCTTTGTAAATTATTCGGGGTATTTAAGTACCTACTTGAGATAATTAGAAAGTGGCCCCGGTGGTATAGTGGTTAGGTCGCCTGATATCACATTAAAAATTTCCAGGATTGATTCCCGTTTGGGTCACCGTTTTCTGTTGGAATAAAATAAAGAAATGTTACACTCATACATATCTATAAATACTCAATTAATAATATGAAACTATAAATAAGACGAAAAACTAATTTACCGTGTAAAGTTTGTAACACCCGACGTTTCGGCGACGTTGCAGCCGCCGTTGTCTAGAGTAGACTGTCTAGGGTAGTCTCCGATTTCAAAATAATAAGAAAATTATTTATTTTCAGCTGGCATTACAAAAAATACACAAAAATAGTAAAAAATACAAATTGGAACTATAAATAGACAGAGAGCTCGATTGCGTTTCTTCGTGAACTAAAATCGTAAATTAGTCCGTGTGAGCGTGACAGAGCAATACGCTAGAGCGGAGTGTGAGATGACCGGTTATCACTTTTTCGCATTAAAACTGCCCGCCAAGGTCAAATCTTACACCGCACGAAATATGCTCGAATTTATTCGGACGAGTATAAGTTCGGCAGGTAGTATTTATCGACGATCGTTCGTTTCATATCCCGCTCTCACATATTGCTCTGTCTCTTTCTCTTGGACTAATTTTAGTTTTAGTTCACAAAGAAACGCAATCGGGCCCAATGTCTCTGTAATAAAACTACAAACGCTGCAAATTAGGGGTTTCCTCATGATAACTCTTAGCATGATTTGCAGGATACACCTACTGAAAGAGGCACAACCCCGCTCTAAAAAAGACTGTCATTGAGCTCCCCGCTGATACTATATATACTTATATACGCATAGATATTTCAATACAATAATATGATAAAAATATAAACATAATATAAATATATACATCATATATACACACAACCATTCATAACATCTCTACCATTCACTTCAATCCTTACAAACTTAACCTTTCGTAAGTCACAATTCAACTCTTTCTGGAGTCATCATCTAAGCAAACACCTACTCCCAATCACCCAAACAAATGATGCTGGTTCTAACGCTTTACCCCTTTTAACAGATACTCACTGAATATTCACACCGACAACAAATATAGAGCACAAAACCAAGTGAATGTAGATTTCAACCCTTTGCCCGTCAAACAGACATTCTCTCAATATTCATATTGATAATAAACATGGAGTAGAAAATCGGTCACATTCATCACAATAATGTGTTTTCTAGTACAATTTGGACACGAATAGCTTCTCTCGTCAAAAAAAAACAAGTAATCATCATAAAATTTACTATTTTTTATAACACAATACCTACAGTTTTAGCTTTTCTCTTATTTAAAATGTAATAGATATCTTTATCTCGGTGTAATTACTAACTGTATTGTTAAATAATTAGATTTCGGTCATTTATATATTTTATAATGTAGATGGATTTTAAGGATGGAATTGGGATTTCTCCCGGGGGAGGGGATTGAATGCAGCCACCATATACCACCCTCACTGCTCCTTACCACAACCGTGAGTGATGACGCAAATATTTTAGGATTTCTGGAACATGATGAGTAGATAATTTGTGATACCCTTTTAGGGTTAGCTCGTTCCGAAGATGATACATTTTCGTATCGAAGATTTCTCGTTCCGAAGATGTTTACCGAAGAAAGCGTAATCCATAATGTTGATTGAGTTTCTGTTGATTGTTGGTCATTCGACGTGAAGATTATCGGCGCTACTCTGATCAAACGATAGAGTCAAGTTCACACTATACCGTTGTTTTCCCACGTTGTGTTGCAGAGGTCTCGTCTACTCTGTACAACTCTAAACCACGTTGCATTTGCAGAGGTCTCGTCAACTCTGAACAAATCCTAAACAGGGACATCGTTGCAGGATGAGGTCTCGTCAACTCAATCCACCACAGGCAACAGGTACCACCCGCCTAGGTCTCATTAACTAAGCGCCAGCACCCGCAACCTGTGCGCTACGGTGAATACAGCTAAATTTCGTTATAACCTTTGTAAACCTCGTAGTTGTTGGTATAGTGTTAAAGATGACAATTCCGCTTTTTCAAATGCAGCATTTTCAATCTCCATCGTATAACAACCTCCTTCTCAACCATTTCCACTCAATAGATACAACTTATTTCATTCGCTGTACTAGTTCTTACTTATTTATGTTGAATATTTTCATTTCGTTGTGAAAGGACTAAGATAGTCCGTGCGTCATCACATAAAAAATAAAACAAATTAGCATGTAGCTAAAATCTAATTTGAATTTACTTGAATATGGGATTCATAAAGTCTATAATAAAATTGATTCTATATTAGGATTCTGGATGTTTTAATGGAGGAGATATAGGAGGAAGTTTTTAGGAATTTGAAATTACAAAACATCTATCAATTATTCAAAAAAATATACAAATCTATTTTTCTTATGATTCCCCTACAATCAGAGCCCCTTTTTTATTTAAACGTTATCATTTATTGTTAGAAAATCCAATGTAATTTAAAGTATGTTCCGTTTCATATTTTATTGAAAATCGCGTCTGTGTAGTAACCATTCCAAGTCTTCCTGTTTCCTCCCGAAGAGCGAATGTGACCCAGTCCCAATCTCGGAAAAATGAACGAGTTGAAATCTACATTCTCCTAATACAGCCGATCCAATTCACCGAAAACAGGACAAAAATCATGAATATTCAGAGAGTAATCCCATCCTATGTCCTTTTGTAATACAATCCTTCTCCATTTATTTATATTATTTATAATGAAATCCAGACGTAAACCAGTCTCGATCTCAGAAGAATGAACGCATGGAATCTTATACTTTTCAACACTCATTCATCCACTCATCCAATACCGAAATCAATCCCAATTACAAAATAACGAAAGCACAATTCCCCTCCTTTCAAATATATCTAAACACCATAGCTATGCATACACATCTACATATATAAAATAATATTTTAATTGATTGCCTAATAGTTTTATTCGTTCTAGTATTTATAAAAAAACTATCTAACCAAATCCAAACTTAACAAAATAAGATATTATTTTCATATTATTCTGGCAGCGCCAGTACCTCTCTTTACCGTTGTCAATGTTTCCGATCTCTCCGCCCTATCAAATTGCCAACGCACAAAAGCCGAATGCTGAGGCGCTAACAAACTCTGTCGGTTGCAACGACACGTCAGGGGTAGCGCAACGGATCACTTTTCTTCCAGTGGTGGACAACCAATAGTACAACCACTCATTCAAAACCATAAACGATCCGCTTTGCTTGAATCGAGAAGAAATACAAACAGTCTCCAATTAATTGTATCTTTGATATTGCCCAGTCATTTCCAGGGCGAAACAATAGAAGAATACTCAGTCTCACTTGCTATTCTCTCACTCCAGAAAAGACAGGACAAACTTGCGAATATGATACGAAATTGTGATACTCAAGATTAAAACAAAGATAAAGCCAACTAGCCAAAAATTTCACATCAAAATTCAAAATTCATACTTCATACAATAAAACATTCCATGTATACACAACAAAATACACAACTCCACTTTCATCTTCACATAGCCACACACACACTCAGCCATAATACACTCTCACATAAAATATATACACATATATATACATACACACATATCTACATATATACATATATATACATATATACTCATATACACATATATACATAAAAAATAAATATACTCATAAATATATTCAATTATTACATACAATTAAGATATAAAATACAAATCCACCACCGTCCCAACATATTTAAATACTACCTTTCCACCATACAACATGTAACAAAGCCAACTCATGCACAGCCCATTTAATAACAAAACAAATCCAAAACTAGTTTTAAAAAAAATAACTCCACCACCATTCTAACATCTTTAAAGTTAAACCCACCACCATCTAATATTTATAACAAAGCCCATGTCATGCACAAGCTCTTTTATGACAAAGCAATTTTAAATTAATTATAAAAAAAAATACTTTTAATTTCAATATTTTTTTCAAATATTGGTCTAATTGTAATTCATCCACATAGATACATCTGCCACTCTTAATTCTCAGATCATAATATTATATTGTCAGCAGTATTCAAAGAAACATATTTAGGTAAATATAATAATTATCAAATTCTCTTGTTTTAATTCACTTAAAGTTTCGTTGGCATTATTACACAAAAAAAAACATCTCTGTATTATTTCAATTGAACATGGTCTTCTGCTAAAAAAAATCAAAACAACTCACCAATCTGGTTCACCTCTGTAGATACCTAACATAATATTCCTAATGGTCATATTGTCTAATCGTAATACTTAGCTGACGATCATCTGACATTACTATTAGATTATCATTTGGATAAATAGTTCAAATTAAAATTCCTATTTTTCTGGTATTTGCTATTTTATCGAGTATTTTTAAATATTTGCTCATTATTTAAATTTATATTATTTTTCGATAAAATCTACAATTCAACCCTTCTGGTAGACAATCACCGTCCAAGGTAGTCTCGACTTTTTTTATCGACTTGGTCAGCAACTCAACTACCTTTCAGATCAAATCCCTAAAACTCCTATCAAATATATATTTTTTAAATTTACATTTTTTTTTATTTATGTTTTTTTTTAATTTTTTCAAAAATCGGAATACATTAATTTTGAAGTGATTTTTCCGTCTTTTATGGCTTTTCTTTGAGAACTTGTTATATTTTATCAAAATACATCGTCTACAGAAAAATATTAATTTTGAGATGATTTTTTCATTTTTTAATGGGTTTTGTTTGAAAACTGGTTATGTTTTATCGAAATACGTCGTCTACCGAAAAATCATTAATATTGAAGTGTTTTACTGTTTTTTTTACAACATTTTTAAAAGAAATCGTTCAATTTTCTTGATATTTTGCGAATTTCCGAGTATCTTTAGATTTTTTTTTTTAAATGTTTTATTATTTTTAGAGATTTTCCAAAGAGGATTCGTTTTATTTTTATGAAATTTACTTTATTGTTTATTTTTTATTTTATTCAACACATCCTAGTTTATTAATCGAAAAATTGAATTCTCCCGATGCTTGAACCGGACAAAAAAAACCTTTTACTGTATTATTTAAATTTTGAAATCTACAACCTGTTTTATTCACTGACTCTATTACTTGCAAAAATAAAAAAATACTTCTTCAGCCAGCTCGTTAAAGAGCAGCCCGCGTATCCGTCGGTAAAAAAAATACTCCGAATTATTTCACTTATCGAACGGTCGATAAATGACTCTTCTGGCTGTGATCCCTCGGCGGATGAGTCATCTTCATTGCCCAGTGAGTCTTGAATCCTCTTGAGTTGGTCCCGGAGTCCTGTCCGTCTTGATCCTCTTGAGCTGGCCCGGAATCCTCTTCGAAATGCCCAGAATCCCCCTGTGCAACGCCTTAAATAGGCTTTCCCCCTCCATGACTCCTTAACCCTTCCACTCACTAAATTACGTCTTTTAGCCAATCAATTAACGCCACACCTCCAATTTCCTAGTAATTAGGAGCTTTGGTGGGGTTCGTTTTTATGTCACATTGCATTTTTATGAGTGTCAACAAAAACCTGTCATTTTTCCTACTTAATTTATTGCTTTCTAGTACTCTCTGTATGGAGTTTGCTCAGGATTCGATGAGTCATCAGACGATTATCATCTGCACCTGGCATCATGCTTTAATTATTGCCCCCTTTTACTCCCACAGAACCGAACTCTGTCATTTCTGGTAATTTCTTTCTCCAACCACATCTAGTAGTTATAATTAGATATACTCATTTCATACGCCCCTTCATGTTTGTTTCTCATTCTCCCCATACTTTATATCCCTCTCATACGATTGAATGCAGGTGTTCCAATTTCTGGTATGCTACGCCCCCAGCTGTTAAAAACCATCTGGATTAATAATTTTGTTCCGTGTACACATTTTTCCTTTATTGGTGTCTTTTATCTGTATGGCGGCAATTTCACAGATCAAAGATATAGCACCCCTGGTCTAAATTGCCACTTCGATCGTTATCTTTCTATAAGGACCGCATTGTAATCGAAAAGCAATGAAATTCTCATCTGTGTTTCGTATCCTATCAACCTCTGGAACGCCAATACCACCGATCGGTGGTTTTCTGTTGTGATGATTTGCAGGCAGCCGATCTTCGTATTTATGCAAACTTGCAACTTTTATGTTTTAAAAAGTTTTCTTCATTGAATAAGACACCATTATATCCCCTCACGTTGCAAGGTAAAAACTCACCTATCACTTTTGCGCGCGACATATTCGCGCAAAAAATCGACGCGAGTCAACGGTCTTGAGAAAAACGATCATAACTTATAAACCACTAAACGGATTAAAAAAAGATAAAGAGAAAAATGATCGCATTGAAATTTGACATATAAAACATTATAACCTTATCTCGTAAAACAATTAAGATAATAATGAATAAATATTACAAAATTGGCAAACTGAAAAAACTCGCCTATAAAATCATTTCGATTTTTTTGTAAATACAGTTTTTGTAAATATCAAAAATTGTAAATACAGTTATGTTCTTTATTAAATGCTTTACCAAAAAGATATTTTTTTTTTACTTATTTGCATACAAAAATACGGAAAAAATATTTATTTATTCAGCCAAGAAAAATTGTATCTATTCTCGTAAAAAAATTTTTTTTTAATTTTTAATTTGTGACTACTTATGGTATTTTTTTATATGAAATTCTTTCAAAATAACTTTATTACTACATCACTTCTTCTTAGAAATCACACCAGAACTTTGAGCTTTGTCTGATATTATAGAAAAATCTAAAGTTTTGAGAGTTTCCACGTCCGAACCTAATAATAAACTTTGAATGCCCATAATATAAAATTCGTTAGATTTTTTCAATTATATTGTCTTATCATAGACTTATTATATGTCTAATAACTAATTACTATACTCCAAAGAGTCACATTTCATCGAAAAACTATGGAAAATCGCACTTTTTTCTCTCATAGTAATTATCAAAACAAGTTTCATTTTCCCGAGCCATATTAGAAAACAACATATAATGTTCAAAATACGCCTAATTATGTGATAACTTAGGATGTAAATGAAGCAATACCTATTTTATTAGTAAATTAAAGCGACATTACGTCATGTTTCGCGATATATCGGAATATTTCACAAACATAAAAAAATAAAAACGGCCATTTTTTCGCGAGCCGTTTGTTGTTGCCAAAGTGTTTTCTTCGAAAATTCGTGAAAAACAGCAAATGGACTGTCTAAATTGACTAATCCTAATGCCTAAACTACTTAAAAATGGAAATTACGCACTTTTATCCGGTATACACTGCACTTATATCCACAAAACACTTCACAAAACAAACATTTCGCGGAACTACGCGGCCGTCGCGCGCTGGCCGATCGACTGCCGTCTGACGTTTATGCTGACTTTTTAATTATTATCGCCGCTGGCCGCCGGATTAAAGATTATTCGGCCATGTATTTCAGCCGTCAGAAAGCATAAAGTACGACGATTCGAATCGTAAATTGCATTTTTCGCAGCGGCGAGCGCGATGTCCCCGTAGCGGACGTTACGCATTGTAGGCGGTCGCCATACATGTCCCCAAATGGATGTTACGTGCGGTGCGGGTTAAATTAGTATGTGCACACTAACACCCACTCACAACAGACTGTCAAGAGTTGAAAACATGCCGTAATGAATTTCATTCTCATGGCTGGTTTTCTAAGGGTTAATATCCGAATGTCATATATTGCTAAAGATATCAATTACATAAAATCAGTGGTCAGATGACATTTGTTGAGTTTTTCTTGACCCCAGTATGGAACATGACGCAAATATTTTAGGATTTCTGGAACATGATGAGTAGATAATTTGTGATACCCTTTTCAGGGTTAGCTCGTTCCGAAGATGATACATTTTCGTATCGAAGATTTCTCGTTCCAAAGATGTTTATCGAAGAAAGCGTAATCCATAACGTTGATTGAGTTTCTGTTGATTGTTGGTCATTCGACGTGAAGATTATCGATGCTACTCTGATCAAACGATAGAGTCAAGTTCACACTATACCGTTGTTTTCCCACGTTGTGTTGCAGAGGTCTCGTCTACTCTGTACAACTCTAAACCACGTTGCATTTGCAGAGGTCTCATCAACTCTGTACAAAATCCTAAACAGGGACATCGTTGCAGGATGAGGTCTCGTCAACTCAATCCACCACAGGCAACAGGTACCACCCGCCTAGGTCTCATCAACTAAGCGCCAGCACCCGCAACCTGTGCGCTACGGTGAATACAACTAAATTTCGTTATAACCTTTGTAAACCTCGTAGTTGTTGGTATAGTGTTAAAGATGACAATTCCGTTTTTTCAAATGCAGCAATTCCAATCTCCATCGTATAACAACCTCCTTCTCAACCATTTCCACTCAATAGATACAACTTATTTCATTCGCTGTACTAGTTTTTACTTATTTATGTTGTTTTCATTTCATTGTGAAAGGACTAAGATAGTCCGTGCGTCATCACATTAAAAAATAAACAAATTAGCATGTAGCTAAAAATCTAATTTGAATTTACTTGGATATGGGATTCATAAAGTCTATAATAAAATTGATTCTATATTAGGATTCTGGATGTTTTAATGGAGGAGATATAGGAGGAAATTTTTAGGAATTTGAAGTTACAAAACATCTATCAATTATTTTAAAAAAAATATACAAATCTATTTTTCTTACAATTCCCTTACAATCAGACCCCTTTTTTTTATTTAACGTTATTATTTATTGTTAGAAAAAAATGTAATTTAAAGTATATTTCCGTTTCATATTTTATTGAAAATCGCGTTTGTGTACCAACCGTTCCAAACCTTCCCGTTCCTTCCCGAAGAGCGAACGCGACTCAGTCCCAATCTCGGAAAAATGAACGAGTTGAAATCTACATTCTCCTAATACAGCCGATCCAATTCACCGAAAACAGGACAAAAATCATGAATATTCAGAGAGTAATCCCATCCTATGTCCTTTTGTAAAACAATCCTTCTCCATTTATTTATATTATTTTTATGAAATTCAGACGTAAACCAGTCTCGATCTCAGAAGAATGAACGTATGGAATCTTATACTTTTCAACACTCATTCATCCACTCATGCAATACCGAAATCAATCCCAATTACAAAATAACGAAAGCACAATTCCCCTCCTTTCAAAATATATCTAAACACTATAGCTATGCATACACATTTACATATATAAAATAATATTTTAATTGATTGCCTAATAGTTTTATTCGTTCTAGTATTTATAAAAAAACTATCTAACCAAATCCAAACTTAACAAAATAAGATATTATTTTCATATTATTCTGGCAGCGCCAGTACCTCTCTTTACCGTTGTCAATGTTTCCGATCTCTCCGCCCTATCAAATTGTCAACCCACAAAAGCCGAATGCTGAGGCGCTAACAAACTCTGTCGGTTGCAACGACACGTCAGGGGTAGCGCAACGGATCACTTTTCTTCCAGTGGTGGACAACCAATAGTACAACCACTCATGCAAAACCATAATCGATCCGCTTTGCTTGAATCGAGAAGAAATACAAACAGCCTCCAATTAATCGTATCTTTGATATTGCCCAGTCATTTCCAGGGCGAAACAATAGACGAATACTCAGTCTCACTTGCTATCCTCTCACTCCAGAAAAGACAAGACAAACTTGCGAATTTGGTACGAAATTGTGATACTCAAGATTAAAACAATGACAAAGTCAACTAGCCAAAATTTCACATCAAAATTCATACTTCATACTATAAAACATTCCATGTATACCCAACAAAATACACATTCCCACTTTCATCTTCTCATAGCCACACACACACTCAGCCATAATACACTCACACATAAAATATATACACATATACATACATACACACACATCCATATATATATATATATATATATATATATATACATATATATATATATATATATATATATATATATATATATATATATATATATATATATATATATATATATATATATATATATATATATATATATATATATATATATATATATATATATATATATATATATATATATATATATATATATATATATATATATATATATATATATATATATATATATATATATATATATATATATATATATATATATATATATATATATATATATATATATATATATATATATATATATATATATATATATATTATATATATATATATATATATATATATATATATATATATATATATATATATACATATATATATATATATATATATATATATATATATATATATATATATATATATATATATATATATATATATATATATATATATATATATATATATATATATATATATATATATATATATATATATATATATATATATATATATATATATATATATATATATATATATATATATATATATACATATATATATACACATACACACACATATACATACATACATATATACTCACATACACACATATACATAAAAAAATAAATATACTCATAAATATATTCGATTATTACATACAAATAAGATATAAAATACAACTCCACCACCGTTCCAACATATCTAAGTACTACTTTTCCACCATACAACATGTAACAAAGCCAACTCATGCACAGCCCATTTAATAACAAAACAAACCCAAAACTAGTTACAAAAAACAACTCCACCACCATTCCAACACATCAAAACATAAGCCCACCACCATTTAATATGTAGTAAAGCTCCATCTCGTGCACAGTCCATCTAACAACAAAACAAACCCGAAACCAGATACAAAAATAACTCCGCCACCATTCTAACATATCCAAATATATACCCACCATCACCTAATATGTAACAAGCCCTTTTTTTAACAAAACAATTCTAAAACTAGTTATAAAAATTCTTCTTATTTCAATATTTTAAATATTGACCAAATGGTAATTTATCCACATGAATCCATCTGCCACTTTTAATTCTTAATTCAATTATTGTCGGTAGTATTCAAAGAAACATATTTGACAATCAAATAAACACGAAATAATCTGTCGTTCTAATCCACTTACGAATTTCATCGAAATTATTATACCGGAAATATACCTCTGTATTATTTCAATTGAACATGGTTTTCAGCTAAAAAATTCAAAATAACTCACCAGATTGATTCACCTCTGTAGATACCTAACATAATATTCCTAATCCTCTTAATAGCTTTTAATATTTTTTTCCATAATTACATATAAATTCATTTCTCGTATAAAATCATATATATATATATATATATATATATATATATATATATATATATATATATATATATATATATATATATATATATATATATATATATATATATATATATATATATATATATATATATATATATATATATATATATATATATATATATATATATATATATATATATATATATATATATATATATATATATATATATATATATATATATATATATATATATATATATATATATATATATATATATATATATATATATATATTATATTTCCTATCAATTGTTCGATTATATATCTTTATGTGTATGTATAAGATTTATCAATTTTTCTATAATTTTACATATGTTTATACAAGTTTTTCTAAATTTTCAATTATTTTTATATATTTTTACATATTTTTATAACGCATTCCACTGTTTTATTTTTAACTTTCTTTAGTCCAAAATTTAATATAATCATTATTATTTCATTACTGTCGAATTAACTGAAGATCATCTGACACTACTACTAGATTATCATTTGGATAAATAGTTTAAATTAAAATTCCTATTTTTCTGGTATTTGCTATTTTATCGAGTATTTTGAAATATTTGCTCATTATTTAAATTTATATTATTTTTCGATAAAATCTACAATTCAACCCTTCTGGTAGACAATCACCGTCCAAGGTAGTCTCGATATTTTTTATCGACTTGGTCAGCAACTCAACTACCTCTCAGATCAAATCCCTAAAACTCCTATCAAATATATATTTTTTTAATTTACATTTTTTTTTTTTATTTATGTTTTTTTTTTAAATTTTCAAAAATGGGAATACATAATTTTGAAGTGATTTTTCCGTCTTTTATGGCTTTTCTTTGAGAACTTGTTATATTTTATCAAAATACATCGTCTACAGAAAAATAATAATTTTGAGATGATTTTTTCATTTTTTAAATGGTTTTGTTTGAAAACTGGTTATGTTTTATCGAAATACGTCGTCTACCGAAAAATCATTAATATTGAAGTGTTTTACTGTTTTTTTTACAACATTTTTAAAAGAAATCGTTCAATTTTCTTGATATTTTGCGAATTTCCGAGTATCTTTAGATTTTTTTTAAGTGTTTTATTATTTTTAGAGATTTTCCAAAGAGGATTCGTTTTATTTTTATGAAATTTACTTTATTGTTTATTTTTTTATTTTATTCAACACATCCTAGTTTATTAATCGAAAAATTGAATTCTCCCGATGCTTGAACCGGACAAAAAAAACCTTTTACTGTATTATTTAAATTTTGAAATCTACAACCTGTTTTATTCACTGACTCTATTACTTGCAAAAATAAAAAAATACTTCTTCAGCCAGCTCGTTAAAGAGCAGCCCGCGTATCCGTCGGTAAAAAAAATACTCCGAATTATTTCACTTATCGAACGGTCGATAAATGACTCTTCTGGCTGTGATCCCTCGGCGGATGAGTCATCTTCATTGCCCAGTGAGTCTTGAATCCTCTTGAGTTGGTCCCGGAGTCCTGTCCGTCTTGATCCTCTTGAGCTGGCCCGGAATCCTCTTCGAAATGCCCAGAATCCCCCTGTGCAACGCCTTAAATAGGCTTTCCCCCTCCATGACTCCTTAACCCTTCCACTCACTAAATTTCGTCTCTTAGCCAATCAATTAACGCCACACCTCCAATTTCCTAGTAATTAGGAGCTTTGGTGGGGTTCGTTTTTATGTCACATTGCATTTTTATGAGTGTCAACAAAAACCTGTCATTTTTCCTAATTAATTTATTGCTTTCTAGTACTCTCTGTATGGAGTTTGTTCGGGATTCGATGAGTCATCAGACGATTTTGGCTTGCAGCTGTCATCTTGCTTTAATTATTGCCCCCTTTTAATCCCACAGAACCGAACTCTGTCATTTCTGGTAATTTCTTTCTCCAACCACATCTAGTAGTTATAATTAGATATACTCATTTCATACGCCCCTTCATGTTTGTTTCTCATTCTCCCCATACTTTATATCCCCCTCTTACGATTGAATGCAGGTATTCCAATTTCTGGTATGCTACGCCCCCAGCTGTTAAAAACCATCTGGATTAATAATTTTGTCCCGTGTACACATTTTTCGTTTATTGGTGTCTTTTATCTGTATGGCG
>CALYMY010000642.1:12500-19792 GCA_944548615.1 Micropterix aruncella | reverse complement strand
TTACTCATCATCATCATCATCATCATCATCATTTATTCATTCCATAAAAGCATTTCAAAATACTGAGGAACATGTCAAATTTTACAACCATAATTTACCGAATGATAAAACCGCTTTGATTAATTAAAAGAAAAAAAAATAATTGTAATCAGAGGTGATTACTTAAAAATAGTCAAATTTACAAAATAATCAATTATCAAACAAATAATAATAAATACCATAAAAAGAAAATTTCTGAAACATGCGTAATTAAAAACAATGTCAATAAAATCTAAAACTTAGTTCGAAAGTATAGTCATAATATGGTTATTTATAATCGAGCAATTGTGGACGCAATATCATAAAAGTCGTCCAGTTTGTAAAGGGCATGTTTGTCTAACTGATTTTTCAAGCAGATTTTATATGCTGCCATCTAAAGTCTTTTCGTCGATGATGGCAAAGCATTGAACAATTTAAAACTAATATATAACAATGTTTTTTGATATTTAGTCAAGCGTACTTTAGGCAACAACACATTGTTTTAATGTCGCGTATTATGGCTATGCCGAGTGGAGTGAAGCTCGCAATTTAAAAGATTCTCTTTGGCGTATAAAAGGCACTTATATATGTAAATGGACAACATGGTTAGGATACCAGCTTTAATAAAAAAAGGGGCGCAATGTGTTTCTCTGCTTACACCAAAAATTGTCCTAACGGCTTGCTTTTGTAGCACAAAAACGCGATGGGTATCGGTTGCATTACCCCATAGTAGTATCGCATAAGACATCTTTGAATGGAAGGAGGAGCGATACACACTGATCGCTGCACGTTCGCCAGCCAGAAATTTCACCTTTCTTATAGCATAGACTGCCGATGACAAAGTTGCACACAAATTATCGATATGTTGATTCCAGTTTAAATTTTCATCTAAAGTGATCCCTAAGAATTTAGTATTTCTTACAATATTTATATTTTCTGATTCCATTTTAATCGTAATATTTTTGTCACTCTTTTTAGTAGTTGAAAATTTCATTGCTACCGTTTTTGATGGGTTTATGAAAAGTTGATTTTTTCAAACCAAGTGTTAGCCACAAGAAGCTGCTCGTTTATCAGCTTTTCCTCAGTTCGTTATTCGACAATTATCTAACGTCACATTTGTCATGGCCCTTTCTTATTTACGATTTTACCAAAACCCAACTGTCCCGTCTAGATGCGCTGGTGACAGCTAGTTTAAAATCCTGGCTGTCCTTAGCTAAACCAGCTGACCCCTCGACTCTCTTCAGGTCCAAACAAAATTTTGGGCTAGCGCTTAAACTGCCCTCTCTGCTCTACGCCAACTCCAGAATAACCAAAAATTCGATTCTGTGCAATTCCAAAGATCCGGCAATATCGAAGCACGTAATAAGTGGCCGTAGTGATTCAAATGATCTACAAGCCCGCGTAGACTTCCACAAAAAGTTCCTTACTGGAATCAGCCAGAATGGCACTGGTCTGGGGTATGGCAGTACAACCACGAGCGACGTGGATTTGAAGAAGTCTCTTTTGCGGGGAGATTACAACAGCAAGAGTATGGCTCATGCTATTGGCCTTCAATGCCAGAATGATTGGACAACAATTGGGGACTTTTGCATTCCGCCTCCAATGCACTGGAAGGTAATGCTCTATGACTGGACGCCAGAGATGCTGAAATTTTATTTGAATGCCTTTCAGCATACACTTCCAGACCCCAGTAACCTCGCTCGTTGGAGCTTTGCCGAGGATAGTTCTTGTCCCCTCTGTAGCAATACCCCTTGCACAGCTAGACACATTCTAGCTGGCTGCAAGGTGGCCTTAGATCAAGGACGGTACACTTACCGCCATGACAAAGTTCTCGCTGTTATTCGCGAGGTAATTAGTCTCTCAGTGGCTCGTGCCAACAAGGGTTTGACAGTATCCTCCAAACCCCCAATACAGTTTGTGCGGGATGGCTTTAAAGGCAAAAAACATTCAATTACAAAACCTTTCTCAATAATCGAGAAAGCTACAGATTGGATTCTGGAGGTTGATTCGGTCTCTAAGCAGTATAAATTCCCTGAAAGTCTCGGATGCACAGCCCTCCGTCCAGATATAACTCTTTACTCTCTATCTCGGAAGGTGGCTCTTATTGTAGAATTAACTGTTCCATGGGAATCAAATATCCCAAAAGACCACGAGTACAAATTAAATAAATACCATGATCTTGCAAATGCCGTAACCCGGAACGGCTTCACTGTTCACCTTCACGCGGTGGAACTTGGCGCTCGTGGCCTGCCAGCTAAATCTCTATTTCACCTCTTTAAAGATCTTGGCCTTTCCAGAAAAATAATCAACTCTTTCTTAGAAAAATTATCTAAAACTGCGATTTGCGCATCTCAAATTCTATGGCTTCGAAGGGGGAGTGAATGGGTGGTAAGGTAACGCTCACATGTGGCAAGACAGCTGTCCTAAACCTACCACAGCCGGTTCGTAAGTCCGGAATCCACTGCTCACCCCCCAGAAGTGTAAAAAATAGTATTATGATGGGCCCGACTCCGGTCGGTGAATTCCATGGCAGCTCCGTTTGTATTTATTTATTAAGACATACTTCAATATGATAATACATTCTTTAAAGTAGTTTGAATGACCGTTTCTAACAGCTGAATATCGGTACCGTTCGGGATACAAGCCCACGTCTGTAAGTCTGTCCTATCCGATACCTGAAAACGTCCATAATACGACATATTGAGTTGTCAACTACAACGGGCGAGCCCGTCACCACAGGACGTTTTAACGATTCGTCGTTCTATCGACCTGCAGTGAGCGTAGAAGGCTTTGGACATAACAAATCCGACGTCTAGCTACGCCACAACCCGTAAGAGACTTACCGCGAGAAAGCCAAGAATTACTTCCCAGCGGCTTGAGAAACTCGCGCCCTAACTTCCAATTGTGACCAGATTTCTCCGGTCTCTCGATTGGTTCCGAGTTCGAGGCGCTTGCGCGGTCCTCTCCCTTACGAAGCGGTGAAACGGAGTGCACCGAATCTATCGCGGACCAAGGCGTCCATTGCCAGGCTCTGAACCGGGATCGGATGGCCAATGGTCATTTCAAGATCAGTCGCCGTAAGGTACGCAACCACCCCCGCTCTATACTGTCTGTTTGGAAACTGTATTGTTTCCTATAGGAAACAATACAGTTTCCAGACTCCCCCGACTGTTAGTCGGAGTGCACAATCGATTGGCTTGCGCCGCACGATGCGCAGACCGTCCAGGAGCGCCAGAGGTTTGATTCCCAGGGGAAACTGGTTGACCCAGTGTCCTACCCAGGTTCGCACCCCGTGCGTGGAGGCCGTCGGATGGGTGTTGACCCGTGAGTGTGACCGACCCTGAACACATGGGTCATCGTGGCCAACTCATCATGGGCCCGTTAGCTCCCATAATACGACAGATGGTTACCTTCTAAATGTGGCGGCAGCGTCGAGTAGGTTAGCATGGCGAAGTAGCGCCCCTATTTATTTATAGCCAGCCGTACCCGCCTGTTTTGCCCCTAACAAACCCATTGAGAAAATGATTATGGTGGCTCTTGTGAGCGGGTCGCCTGCGCCCGCACCCGCTGCCGCGTGTTATGCCATAGCAAATTACATCAACCCTCAACCCTCCCATACTACTCTACAAATTGTCATTAGTGCTCCTATTTTAAACTGATATAAATTTATATCAACCTTGTAAACCAGTTTCTACAGCCATATATCGTAGACGTTTGGCCTCGGTGCTTTACTAATTAAATGGTTTCTTATTAAATATATATGGTTTATGAATGTATCCATATAGTAGTAGTAGTAGTAGTAAAAGGAGTGCAGGATTTGTATCCAGCTTTTGATGTCACCTGGATCTATAAGATCTTTTGTAACTACCCACTGTGTGATTGGGTCAGTGGTCTGCTCGAAGCCCAGTACTGTTTACCAGTTCATAAAGATCACTGATCTTCAAGTTGGGCAGGTCACTGGGGTTGAGAAAAGCTCATCCCAGTAAACTGTGTATTTTTGCGGCGAAGCCTGGACAGCGACCAACGATATGTTTGCTGTCTTTAGGTTCTTCTCCACATATTCGGCAGTCTTTGCTCTCGGTCAAGCCAAAGTTGAACAGATGTGCTTTAAATGTATCCACATACATACCGATTATTTTCGAAAAGTACCTACTTAATAACACCTTTTGATGGATACTAAACATTATGTATTAATCTTAAGTTATTAACATTTCGGCATTTCAATTATTTATTTGGTCTTTGGATAGATTAGCTACACAGTTTAAGTATTTTAGTTTAGATTACCCTATGCCACCAAGGATGGCATAACGATTCTAAAATACCACACACTTCTATATCGGTTAAAAAATGTATAATTTATGGTGACATAAAGAAACAAACAGCAATCCTTCATACATGAACCCTGAAAACCTAACACCCTAATTTTGGCAGTTATGTTAAAATACAAAGACGTTAGCTTCTTAAATGAAGGGGGTTTTGAGTAAAATAATGGCCAAACAAGGACATGGTTCTGGACAGACGTTTCACTCCACCCGATAATGTATGAAGCATAATGGTGTATGACCATTTCTAGCATGTAAAATTCTGGAAGCATTAAACAGTGACATAATAGCTGGGAACGACCATATCTGAAGAACTTTAGCTTTATGTTTATTTTTTGGAAAAATATAGGTATTCATTTTAAAAAGTTTCTGCTTAGATGGCCCTAACAGAATAATACATGTGCCTCCATCTATTGTCAGGTACGTATAATATTAAGTTAGGAAAAGTTATTAATTTTTAATTATTGTGCTTAGATGGCGCTAACATTTATTTATTTATAAAATCATAACGCTTTTTGTTACCGCTCGGTTTTACTACCCATCAAATTTTCGTACCGAGGACTTTAAATGAAATTGGTTCTTATGGAGTAAACACCAAAAAAAAAAATATTTTTCTGAAAAGCAAATAAAATCTGGTAGAATTTTAACTTTTTGAGAGGGTTGATCACTTTGCTGACATATACATATATTGACAAAGTTATACGCTATTTCTAAATTGTAATTTTAAATCATAAGCCCCTTGGCACGTTATTTTTTATATTTCTCCGCTTTTAAGATTGGTAAGATATTAAGATTGGCAAATAAAACTTGTTACGTATATCTAACTATTCGTGCATTTATATTTGAAATATTCATAACAATAAATGTTATTATGGTTTATAACAATTACCTTAACGAGTGGTGTCAATCACACGTTATCAATCACTATCCTCAATCACAATAAAACGCTGAATTGGGAACGGTTTCAGAAGAACAAAAATATGATGTCATTATAAAACAAATAAGCGATATACAGCACAATTTAAGATAAGGGCCCAGAAAACACTTTCCGATGTTGATGACCTGGTTCGATGTCGATTCCGGTTGACATTTAATTTCCTGGCGTCAAATTTTCCTTTGCATTTACATCACCTTCTTTGTGATTAATAATTCATTAATTTCATTTGGTCTACAAATAATTTATTTATTTTTTAATTAAAGAAAATATCATTCCACATATTACGTAACGTCCACATATTACGTAATCACCGAGGGGGAGATAGGGGTGGGAGCTGAGGCTTACGCTAGATTACGTGGGGGGGGGCTGCTGGCCCTGATTACGTAATCAATTTTGGTCACCGCATTGCTTTTTTTTTTGGTCCTAACCTGCACATTAAATGTGCATTTTTAAATGCATTCTTCAATAAAAAAAATTCTCTTAAAAATAATGTCTTTACTGCCACTGCGGATCTGTAAACTAAACCAAAGACTTTAAGATTTCGTAATTACTTTGAATTAATAAAGTACATTTTTAAAAGCATTCTAAAATGTCTTTTTCTACTTACCGCCTTCAAACACTTTACAAACGCTGGGTTCACAATTCTTCACATTTTTCACAAATTCGGTTGATTACCTAATCTTAGGGGGGAGAGGGGTGGGGTAAGGCCGCTGATTACGTATGTTGACATGGGGGAGGAGGGGAGGTAGAAAATCCCAAAAACGTAATTACGTAATACGTGGATGGCCCCTTATCAAAATTGACGTTATACTAAATGCCTAGCGGACAAAGTTTCATAAAGTTAGATGACTTAAACGCTTGCATAATTTCCGATCGAATTTATTTCTGTGGTATTTTTGTATGTTTTTAAGACAAGTCGAAATAAAGCCTTTATTTATTTCTTGAAATATTTAAATAAATCGATTACATATGGCGTTTACGACGTTTTGTAATTGGGCTGAATCTCCAAATAAGTACCTAATATCCCTATTATAAATAGTCCTATATACATATGATAGTTTTGCGCACGTTATCATCATTCTGTACAGAAGTGTCAATTAAAATTTAGGAAATTATCAACATATGTTTTTAAGTTTCTATTCAAATCAAATCAATTCAAACAATTTATTGTCCTAAAAACTAATACATAGTTGTATAGACAGATGTATTACATTTACATTTGGCCGTGATGTGATTGAATTCTTCATTAATGATCAAATTCTTCTATTAATAATCGTAAGAATAAAGAAAGTATTATTGTAGAATTAAATCGAGTCTCACCAGTTTACCAGATAAAACACAGAGTAATTAATTATTTAAAATACCGATAAAAATAAGTTTTTTTAGTATAAAATTATTAAATGTAATGTCAAAAATAACAACAAAAATGTGGCGGTTGTCAAAATAAAATAAAATGTCTTAGTGATTATATTGCAAATAAAAAATTTCAAGGTATAATTAATATGTGCCTACCTAAAAGGAGAAATAGTCAACACATTTTAGTAAAATTGAAAATTGTTTTAAAACCTATTACAGAAAGAGATATAGTCGAGATGCATACAGTTTTTAGAGATCGTTAATGTCGTACAATTCTCTTTCAATGAGATATATAGTAATTTGAGTTTATTTTTAAATTGGAGCATTTTTACTTCCCGGTATATTTTTTTTTATACTAGATGTAGCATGTAATTTCGACGTAGTTTGGATCCCTTTTAAAAAGTTCTAGATCGCATCTACAAAGTATCGGTCTGGTCTTTAATCCTTGTTGTGCAATTCATTGAAATTTTCAATGAGAGTTACCTGATTTAATTAACCCTGAAAAAAATGCTGAAAATTTAATAAGCAAAGAAAAATCATTTCCTGGGCCTGGTCTATTTGCAGAAGCGACTTTCACTTTAAATCGCTTTGATCATTCAGCCGTTACGTTACGCCTAACAGTTATGCCGACGGCCCCGTCCCAGGCCTAAGGGTTAAGT
>CALYMY010000642.1:0-7500 GCA_944548615.1 Micropterix aruncella | reverse complement strand
ATCCATTCGTTTGACCTCTGCGAGTTGAAATGAATCCTCTATAATATTTTGATGTCTAATTGAAAATACACGGTTAGAAAAACTTAAAGTAGACGCAAAGGTGAAAACGAAAATTCCAAACTAAATGCATTATGCACTTAAATCTATATGCTATGTCTAAATTACTTCGGATAGATACGTAAAATAAATTCAATGCCAGAATGATTCTGGCCTTCAATGCCAGAATGATTGGACAACAATCATTCTGGCATTGAATGGCATTGAATCCAAACCCCCAATACAGTTTGTGCGGGATGGCTCTAAAGGCAAAAAACATTTAACTACAAAACCTTTCTCAATAATCGAAAAAGCTACAGATTGGATTCTGGAGGTTGATTCGGTCTCTAAGCAGTATACATTCCCTGAAAGTCTCGGATGCACAGCCCTCCGTCCAGATATAACTCTTTACTCTATCTCGGAAGGTGGCTCTTATTGTAGAATTAACTGTTCCATGGGAATCAAATATCCCAAAAGACCACGAGTACAAATTAAATAAATACCATGATCTTGCAAATGCCGTAACCCGGAACGGCTTCACTGTTCACCTTCACGCGGTGGAAGTTGGCGCTCGTGGCCTGCCAGCTAAATCTCTATTTCACCTCTTTAAAGATCTTGGCCTTTCCAGAAAAATAATCAACTCTTTCTTAGAAAAACTATCTAAAACTGCGATTTGCGCATCTCAAATTCTATGGCTTCGAAGGGGGAGTGAATGGGTGGTAAGGTGAACGCTCACATGTGGCAAGACAGCTGTCCTAAACCTACCACAGCCGGTTCGTAAGTCCGGAATCCACTGCTCACCCCCCAGAAGTGTAAAAAAAAAATTGTATTATGATGGGCCCGACTCCGGTCGGTGAATTCCATGGCAGCTCCGTTTGTATTTATTAAATTCGATTAGACAAAATTCTGAGCAAAGATATGAAGGTAATACTACTGCATCGGATTATTAAGGCGTCACTGCAAGTTGAAATGTATGTGTCGTTTGGCGGTATTCCGGAATGAATGGTGTATTATGCGTTTTCCCAATACCTACGAACTGTTGGGTTCTCTCGATTCAAGTCCAAACTGTTTGATGGCGGTCACTTCCTTGTATAAGCGTTGTTTTACCGTATAAATCGTAATGTTGATCGATCGATCGCGAACAATATAGTACTAGTCAGTTTGCGGAGAAGCAATATTCTTATAGTTGGGGAGCCAGCGACAATAAAGTGCAAGAGTTTGTAAAAGCTGATACTTTTAGATCAGACAGTATTTTGATCATAGAATGCCAGGATATAATAAGCAGGCCAGATTCTGGGACACCTAGCGCTGGCGTACTAGGAAGTATGCTATTTTAATTAGTAACTCCAAAGTGTTTTGGTAAAGCTAAAAAATCATCAGTAGCCAATGGATGCAATAAAGAACTCTAACGTGCCGCGCAATATAATGGGTTTCTGTTTTGTGACATGTATGGAGTAATGCTGACGCCTAGCATTCTATTGTTAAGCAGTCTGACCATTTGTTTCGAGTTATGTAGTGTATCCACTGTCTACCGATGCATTTGAGCTTTTCAAAACACTTTTAGGGTACTAATTAAAATAACACATTTCCTAGTACCTACGCTAGCGCCAGGTATCCCGGAGTCTGGCCTGCTGACTCTACCCCACCATTCTATGGCCAAAATACTGTCTGTACTGGAAGTATTAGATTTTAAAAACTCTTACACTTTTTGTAGCTGCTTCTTGGACTATTAGTATAATATCAGCATCCCAACATACAGGCGTTGTTGATCAGTTACATAGGTATGCGATGAGCCAATGGTTACGTGTTGAATTTGTTTATCGTTCACATTTATAATAATCTATACCAATATTATAAAGAGGTAAAGTTTGTGACGTTGTAGGAAGTAATATCTGGATCTACTAAACCAATTTTGAAAATTCTATTACCAATGGAAAGCGTTATTTGTGAGTGTCATAGGCTATATATTAATCAGAAAAATAAGTCGGAAAAAATGGTCGAACGAAAACGTTTCTAACTAACGCTGCCTTAACTATGAGAGATATATGATTAAGTTCTAGAGAAAAGTTGTAGAGCTTCATAATGCCTACAAAAAAGTCAGCAACAGCATATGTCTAACTTTTATATTTAAGTCACAAAAAGTAGATTTTCAAATAAAAAATATAATTTAAATCGTTAGGTCATGTTTATTGGTCATATTATCAACAATTATGAATTATTATCAAAATAAGTAAATGTATCGTCTCAAGTGTTTAAAACAAAAGACTTTTCCCTTTTACTGCATATAATATCACTTTTACTGCATAAATGGTTAAAGAGATAAGACACTCACAAATAAGACACTCACAAGAAGACACTCACAAATAACGGTAATATAGTCAAATTGGCATGCAAATACATACATACGTATACAGTAAAAACATAACCCTTCTTTTGGCAGAAATAAATCATAGCACTCAGTACTAACCAAACCACACTCATAATCTCATCACAGGTAAAAAGTTTTACCGCCCAACGAAGTGGGCACGGGTCAGCTAGTGTTTAATAAATACCACGGCCCTTCTGATGTATATTATTTTATGCATAATAAATCAAAAATAAATATCCTGGACTGAGTAGTATTACAGCATGATGTAGAAAACAAGCAAACATACTTATATCCACCCTTCGGAGTTTGCCATCGCGCGCCTGGCTATGACGCAGTAGCAAATTATAACGTAGGGAGAAACGAAATCACGTCCGGCTTGTGGACGGGAAAGTAATCAAATTTGTGTCCTGTTTCGTGGCCTCGGAATATTAGATACTCTGCTTAAATAATGTTTTCTTATGCGAGCCAGTCAGCCCTTTTCGCATTGTCTTATGGAAGGAAGAATCAAAATAAAATCATGTAAATCTCAGTCTAACATATTTGGGACGTCATATTGGACAAATTAGAAGGCACTTAGAAGTTATAGATGTTTGGTAAGCCCTAATCTTTGATTATACGTATTAGGATTCAGATTGCTCAACTTCGTAGTTGGGCGGTGTCGACTACAACGGGCGAACCCGTCAACGCAGGCTGGTATAACAATATGTGATCGTTTTTTCAGACGCGGGATGAGCATAGAGGACTTAGACAATGACAATCCACTATGTAGCTCCGCCAACTGGCCCACGAGATACCAACCCTTACCGCTCGGCACCGGGTGTTATCCAGCGGGCTGCCCAAGCGCCCTCGCTACCAGTTGTAACCAAATTTCCTGGTCTTCCGACTGGTTAAAGGTTCGAGGACGCTTGCGCGGTCTTCTCCCTTGTGGGCGGTGATTCAGAGTCTATCGAATCTTTCCCGGACCACGGCGTCCTTTGCCCGGCTGTTCACACCGGTGTCGGGTAGCCGAATGGTCATTTCAAGAGCGGTTATCACAAGGTTAACTACCATCCCCGCTCTATAGGAAACAAAGCCGATTGGCTGACGCCGCACAATGCGCAAACCGTCCAGGAGGCGAGGTCCGAAAGGCGATTCTCAGGAGATCTGGCCAGCAGGCACAGAGTCCTACCCGGGCTCAAACTTCTGCGTGGAGGCTACCGGATAGGTGTTGACCTGTGAGTTGGGCCGGGAGCTAATGGGCCCTTGCTGAGTTGGCCACGAAGACCCATTCTCTTTCAGGGTCGGTCACACTCACGGGTCAACACCCATCCGATGGCCTCCACGCATGGGGTGCGGAGCCTGGGTAGGACACTGGGTCAACCAGTCTCCCCTGGGAATCAATCCTCTGGCGCTCCTGGACGGTCTGCGCACCGAGCGGCGCAAGCCAATCGATTGTGCTCTCCGACTAACAATCGGGGGAGTCTGGGAACTGTATTGTTTCCTATAGAGCGGGGGTAGTTGTCTACCTTACGGCGACTGCTCTTGAAATGACCATTGGCCATCCGATCCCGGTTCAGAGTCGGGCAAAGGACGCCTTGGTCCGCGATAGATTCGGTTCACTCCGTTTCTCCGCTTCTTAAGGGAGAGACCGGAGAAATCTGGTCAAAATTGGTAGTTAGGGCGCGAGTGCCGCCCGCCAGGTAACATACCTGGCTACTCGCGGTAAGGCGTTGGCTCTAACGGGTTGTGGCGTAGCTTGACGGTGGATTGTTATGTCCCAAGTCTTCTACGCTCACTGCACGGTCGATAGAACGAACAATCGTTAAAACGTCCTGCGGTGACGGGTTCGCCCGTTGTGGTTGACAACTCAATATGTGAGTTGGGCCGACCCTAACACATGGGTCATAGTAGCTCAACTGCACTCGGCCTGTTAGCTCCCAACTTCATAGTAATAACTCATAGTTCATTTTAACCCTTTTGAGCCTGCGAAATGCATGCAGGTAGCTCTAATTGGGGTGACGGCGAAACTAATAGCAATTTATTTGGCCTTATATAATAGCAATGATAATAAATGTTTTTTTTGATGAGGGGATGATTGAATATAGATTCTGTCACAATTTGAGTCTCAAACAATCTATCGCCTTTGTATTAATCAATAAACTCGCAGATTCGATTAAACAAAAAAGGCATCATATTAGTTATATTACTAATAATCTATGGAACTGCCGACTTTGAAAGACTTGATTAAAAGCGCCGACTTTGAAAGACTTGATTAAAAGCGCCGACTTTGAAAGACTTGATTAAAAGCGCCGACTTTGAAAGACTTGATTAAAAGCGCCGAATGTGAAAGACACATTTATGAAAGAATTTTCTATGGAAAATTTTCTACAATTCTCTATGAAAAGAAAAAATATGTGTAGGTATCGCAATTTTACTATCCTGACTGGAACGGAGTGGACAACCACGACTTCCTAAGTGAGTGAACTTTCCGGTTAGGTATGAGGGAGCGGTGGGACTGTTAAGGATATTGTAAAGAAGGAAAATAATCTTTAATCTATACTAATATTATAAAGAGGTAAAGTTTGTGAGTTTGTGAGGTTGTAGGGAGTAATCTCTAAATCTACTGAACCGATTTTGAAAATTCTTTTACCAATAGAAAGCCACATTATTTGTGACTATCATAGGCTATATTTTAATCCTGCATTATTATTAATGCTGCCTTAACGATGAGAGATATATGATTGAGTTAAAGAGAAAAGTTGTAGAGCTTGATAATACCTACAAAAAAGTCAGCGACAGCATATGTCTAACTTTTATATTTAGGTCACAAAAATCAGTTTTTTATATTAAAAAAATAATTTAAATCGTTAGGTCATGTTTATTGGTCATATTATCAAAAATTATTCATTCTTATCAATATAAGTAAAGACTTTTTCCTTTTACTGCATAAATGGTTACAGAGATAATACGACATAGGTATGGAACCGCGACGGTATCTCAGGTTGAAACTCCTGAAAGACAATATATTTTGGTACCAAATAATAACATTACATCTAATATAGTAGGTATACAGAGAAGTTTTGAACAATTAAAATAAACATAATTTACTCAATCATAATCATTTCATTCACTCATTTTAAACCCGGTAATATAATCAAATTGGCATGCAAATACATACGTACATAAGCAGTAAAAATATAACCCTCCTTTTGGCAGTCAGGAAATAAATCATATCACTCAGTACTAACCGAACCACACTCATAATTTCATCACAAGTGAAAATGTTTACCGCCCAACGAAGTGGGCACGGGTGAGCTAGTTATATAATATAGCAATGCTTGTAAAATATCAACCCTTCGAGTTTTTTTTTCAATTAAAATCTCCGTAGTTTGCTACTTATGAACGTGCAATAATCGTTTTAATAAATATGCCTAGATGAAGATATCTTGAATTGTTAAAGAGTTCTTGCTAGCCCCGACGTATAGCCAAAATGATCCGTCCTACCAAAAAGTCAAAAAGAGGAAGTTGTAGGAGATTAAATTTTATTTAAGAACATATGATATTTTACTATTTTATTTTCCACCTTCAATAGTTAAAACAATTTTAACTTTATGTGTTACTTATTTAACTTTACTTACCGCCTTTTAATATAATAATCGACCAAAATTAATGTATCCAGCAACAAACATCGCCACAGTTAATAAATTTATCGATGTTTCAAGTTCACCTTGCATTTCATCGATACTCATCGCCTTTTATCGAATTGGGTCGGTTGAGTAAAGCGGATCTGAATGAAATTCTTGAACAATTAATTCATGCGAGAAATGCGAGTAATACGGTGAAGATTTAATTCAGGGACTTGGTGGCGTAGGGCGACGTCTCTCTCTAAGGCTAATTAATTATAAAAGCATCGATCACATCTAAGAGTGTTCAATACCGCGACATCCTATTATTCAATGCTGAGGGGAGCCGGCTAATTCATAAATAAATCATAGCTTGAGGGCGTTAGAGTGCCGCCAGGGTAATAATAGGTAGGTTAGAGTGGGTAGACTCTGAAATAGAGATAGGTAAAATATCCAAATCTATAAATTATATAGACCTAATTATTTCTCGCTTGCACACAGCATTTCATCACATGGGATTCTTGGTTGGGGCGGTGCAGCACTATCGCACCTCGATCCGCTTATTAAAGCTCAGAAGGCGCTGTTAAGAGTTGTCAACGAAAAACCGTTGAGATACCTGTCCGAGCAACTTTTTCGTGAGTTCTCTGTTCTTGATGTACGGCAAACACTTGCTAAAACGATAATACTCTATTATCACAAACATAAAGAATTACACCAGCAAACGACCCATAACATTGTAACACGAGCGATAACTAATAGTAACCACAAAGTTCCCAAACTGAATAGCACCCATGCACAGAGACATTTGCTATACTTGGCACCGTCGTAGTTCAATAAAACTAAGGATATACCCGGCATTAGTACACAAGGTATAAATATAAACAAAAAAAAGACTAACCTACTGGTTGATCACCCAGGGAAGAAAGGAAACTGAAAAACTAATTTGTTTTATTCGTAGCTATTAACTATTATTAACTAACTATTATTATCATTATAATTCACCTACCATATATTAATGATTGGCATGCTTTTTGTTCTCTATATTATTATTATTACATACCTTTTAAGATAATTTGAAATTTTATTTTTTACAAAAATTTTACCTTACTTGGTTTTATTTTTCACAGCATTCTTCAATGTATTTCTTTATTTAGCATTAGGCAGTACGTAATTGTACGAATCTGAGCCTACCTTAGTGCGGACGTCTCGTGCGATCCAGTTAGGTTAGGTTTAATTTATCTGTAACTATTATTATGATTTTTGTAAAATAAAGAATTTGAATTTGAATTTGAATTTAGACCCTGTCATTTTGATGGTCAATTTTTATAGCAATATATAAAATAATATACATAATACACAATTTTACTTTAACAATTTCGTAACTATTTTCATCTTAGATTATGAAAACGTAAGATTAGAAAAAACGGGTTTGTCAACCCAAGACTTTCCCGGTAAATAGCCAGTTATTAATTTTATAAATAAAGTCGATGAGTA
>CALYMY010000641.1:0-19946 GCA_944548615.1 Micropterix aruncella | reverse complement strand
ATAATGAAGGTGCGCAAATGATTACGTATAGATTGTCGATTTTCAGGGGTTCATAATTGGCGTTATTATATCGAATATGAACTTAATCATGCGGATATTTTTTTTCTTATAAAAGGAGTTTTCTAATTTTAAATTAACCTAAAAATTATGTAAACATGTACTTTATTTAAATTAAATTAAATAAAGTTTTTATTACTGTCGGATATATAATTTATATTATTGGAAATTGAGTTAAATTTTATTACTTTGAATACCAGAAATTGTCTGAAAGATTCGAAGAAGTAGTCTAAATAGCGATACTAGGAAAAAATCAAAACTAGGCTCCATCACAGGACAGGTCTTACTCAATGATATACGTTCTCGTTACTGGTATAGTGTGGGGCGATAGCACTACGTAAGATACGGTGCTGAGACCGATTACGTCTAGACCGTCCTCCGCTCTCCCTATGGCTTTTTCAGGGGCTTTTCCCAGTGTCACAGGATGTCGTTTCATTTCCGGGCGCCATTTTAAATTAACCGCCGCTCCTAGCTAGCCGGAATTTATTATCGGACTTCCGGTGGAAATACCCGCGGATCAGTGCGAGCCTTTATTCCGACCCACCTTTATTCCGAGCCACTTCTCAGCATTTCATTTTAGAGGACGAGAGATGTAAGGGCGGAATTTCTCTGTCTCGGAAGGAAAGTCTTAGGAGATTTATATTATCTTTTGTTAACAATCATGGGTCATTCTTTGCGATTTAATGCGAGTTGGAAATATAGTGACGTAGAGGAATCCAGAGATTTCTATATAGTTTAAATATTGCTTTAAACACTAGAAGGACCAAGATTTTCCACCCCCTTTAAGCACCAATCGTGGTCAATTGACCCCTCTTATGTTTTTAGGCTTCTTAGTGCCTATTTGTTCGCATACTGACATCGAAATATGTTCCTGCTACCTTTTCATGATTGTTTCAACATCACAGTGTCATCATTAGGCCGTTACAGTACAAAAATTACGATGAAAATTTAAGCATACCAAGATTTTTTTTATTTCCTTTGAAGCGAAGCAAAAACAAATTGAGTTGGTAAGTATAAATCGTTATTACCATTATTGTGGATGAGTTTACATCAAATCTATATAAAAAAATATTACTGAGTACACGGTTTAAAATATAAGTAAATGTAAAATACAAGTCAAGACCTTAAAATTGTATAGAATGGATTCTCAGCATGAAACACCTTTCTGGAGCCACGAGGGTAAAAAAGGTGTTGAATTAACATTAGTTTTTTGTAGCTAGTGATATTTTATGACATTTTGTAATGTTACGTAACAAGAATTCACTGTAAGTCACACACGAATTCGTGATCCAGTGCGTGCAGTGACAAACCAATCTTTTGTTTCATTATTTTTGCACATGATCTTGTCACTTTGGCACGAACCGCAGACAAACTTCTTACAACTGCTTCATTTAACCTTTGTTTTATTGCCCTTGCAAAATCTCACCTGGCACCTGGCACGGGGTACGCACTGATGGACTGCAAGATGCTGATGTGTACTTAGAGGGTATTTCTGGAGTATCAGCTTGGCTACAATCTTCTGATTCACTACTGTCAGGGGAATCACTAGAGGGATCCCTCTCAAGAACAAATTCGCTATCACTCGACGAGTGACCAGCGGTGTCAGCATCGTCACTCCACTCGTCACCGGATTGCGGAGGGTGAAAGGTTGATCTCTTCGAGATACTTCTATAAGTCAGCGTAGTCAGACCTCGCCGACGCGCCATTACGCCTCGATAGACGCGCGAAAACAATCGGAGCATAGGCATTACCAATCCAAGAGGCCTATTTGGGTGCGAGGCCTATTTGGGCCTGTTTCGCTGGTATTCTCCACCGACGCGACGGTTAATCCTCTACCGCTGCTCACTGCAGCGCACCGCGATGGCAAAGGGCTATTCTCCCGAAGCCCACAATAATAATTTAGTATTGACTCGTCACGTGTTGATGTAAGCTCTGGGTGCATATGCTTATTGCTAAGGTTTTCGTGAATTTGTTTCATCATCATCATCATCATTTATTCATTTCATAAAAGCATTTCACAATACTGAAGAACATGACAAATTTTACAATCATAATTTACCGGATGATAAAACCGCTTTGATTAGTTAAAAGGAAGAAAAAAAATATATTGTAATCATAGGTGATTACTTAAAAATAGTCAAATTTACAAAATAATCAATAATCAAACAATAAATAATAATCAATACAATGAAAAAGAATAATTCTGAAACATGCGTAATTAAAAACAATGCCAATAAAATCTAAAACTTAGTGCGAAATTATAGTCATAATATGGTTATTTATAATCAAGCAATTGTGGACACAATGTCATAAAAGTCGTCCAGTTTGTAAAGGGCATGTTTGACTAACTGATTTTTCAAGCAGATTTTATATGGTGCCATCTCAAGTCTTCTCGTCGATGACGGCAAAACATTGAACTATTTAAAACTATATACATAATATATATAAAAATGTTTTTTGATATTTAGTCAAGCGTATACTTTAGGCAATACTTTAGGCATTGTTTTTATGTCGCGTATTATGGCTATGTCGAGTGGAGTGAAGCTCGCAATTTAAAAGATTCTCTTTGGCGTATAAAAGGCACTGATATATGTACATGGACGACATGGTAAGGATACCAGCTTTAATAAAAAAGGGGGCGCACAGCACAGTGTACCTTATATTTGCTTCCCCAATAATATCGGAAGACAGATATATTATAGCAGCAGATCATATCTAGTCGTTTAACCACTGTTAGGATAGCGCTTATTCTCAAAAACCTTATTAGGGTCAATTGACCACGCTTGGCCCTTTAAGACATTTTTTTTTAAATTACCATTTTTTTCGCACAAAATGGTGGGAAAAATTGGGGATGATCTAGGGCAAAAATGAATAAATGTCATTTTTTTTTTAAATAGAATCAAGCTAAAAATGTGGGAGTGGCGGTCGTTTCAATGTGCCGAAGGGTCAATTGAGCCCCCCTCCCCTTGGTCCTTCCAGTGTTAAACGAGGAATATAGGAGAAGTGAACATGTTATTCGCTGCCTTGTCCATTAATAACATATCCGCGCCAAAGAGGTTTTGTTATGTAAATTTCGCTGTATTCATCGAACTAGGCCGCAATTAGATGCATAATGATTTAGACACATATATATATAAATATAATAGAATAGTCTCATTATCAAACACAAGTCTCATTATCAGCATCGTAAATGAAATATAAGAGTTGTAGATATTATACTAAACTATTATATTTCTTTAAATAACCATCTTTCTACAGTATTAAAAATATTCAATTTCCAAAAATATCGGGCCATATTTGTTACCAGTGTACCTGCAAATTACTGTTCTGAAAGTGAACATTTTGTAACAATTTTCAGAATATCAAAGCCATCGAAAACCTATTTTATAAATATCGTGATATTTGGTTTGAAATATAGCCCTTACTAGTCACATTCAATTGTTCCTTGTCTCTTGCAACTGGCAGAGGGCAATTGTAAATTAATTCTTTTGGCATCAAAGACATTGTTTCATGTTTCATGTCAATAATATTTTGGGAGAAGTCAGTTCAAAAGCAGAAGCTCTTCATTCAAAGAGCGTGCTTAAAGACCTTTTGCTATACGGATTTTAACTAAAGACGTGATTATCCACACACCGAAGTTAGTAGGCGAAGTTTCAGCTAACATTGTACAATTCCTTGTTACTTTGTACAATACTTTGTTAAGAATAGAATATGTAAACCATTCTCGAACATCAACATCTTTAAAACGCTTTACTTTTCCTATGTTCGTAGCACCTTAGATTTTGCATCGCAGTTTTTGAATCCGCAATATGGCGTGCATAAAAATAGGGTGGAGGGCGTCCAAAGACGTTTTACAAGATAGCTGGAGTATCGTGAGCACTTGGGACTTGGAACCTACGAGAGCAGGCTGAACTATTTCAGTATGTGTTCACTGGAAGACCGCCGCACAGCGGCTGATATGAATTATTGTATAAAATAATTCATAACAAAATTGATAGCCCTCATTTGGTAAAGAAACTGTCGTTGTTGGTTCCGCCACGAAGGGTTCGCTCTCCTCGTACGTTCGAAATCCCTCGTGTGAACACTAGTTACGCCCAAGACTCGGTTATGCACCGCTTGATGACCACCTACAATAGTCGATTCGAAGAAATCGACATTTTTTACTTGAATCAACCTAAATTCAGCGAGGCTGTCCTTAGCTCACTAGGCGTATAGGAAGTGATTACATAGTGAGTATACAAATTGTTTCAAAACACTCGGAGCGAAAATGAGAATACCAAAGAATATAATTTGAATACCTATATCCCATCCTACATATCTATATCCCATCCCTCTCCTTTCCTATCCTTGTAATAGTTCAATTGTAATTTAATTTAATTTAATTTAGTGCATTGCAACTTTTGATTTACCGTATAAGAAAATAAGGTAGGAAAAAATTATTCGGCCAGCGAAACACTGTATTAGAATAATTAGTAATAACTTATGCAGCGCTGTATGTTTCCCGAAAATAAAAGAAATAAATTCCAAATAATATTTAGCTTATTAAATTTTGTTAAAATTCTTGGAATATTATAGAACCCTATTCTATTTTATTTCAGGAAACCCAAAAAATATATATATATCATCCACTATACATAATATAGACCAAAGCAACAACCATAGCAAGAGTCAAGTATTTATAAATACTATATCGCAGGTGGCTTCACTCAGCTTGGCTTGTGCTGGAGTCGATATTACACTACATTATATATCAACATATAGAAGTCATCTATACTAATATTAAAAAGAGGTAAAGTTTGTGAGGTTGTAGGAAATAATCTCTGGATCTACTAAACCGATTTTAAAAATTCTTTTACCAATAGAAAGCCACGTTTTTTTGTGAGTGTCATAGGCTATATATTAATCCGAAAAATGAAAAGACTTTGAAAGTCGGAGAAAAAACGGTCGAACGAAAAGGTTTCTAACTAACGCTGCCTTAACGATGAGAGATATATGATTGCGGTATAAGGAAAAATTGTAGAGCTTGATAATGACTACAAAAAAGTCAGCGACAGCATATGTCTAACTTGTCTTTTTGTCACAAAAAGTAGTAAATAATTAAAATCGTTAGGTCATGTTTATTGGTACTATTATCAACAATTATGAAGTCATATCAAGATAAGTAAATTTATCGTCCCAAGTGTTTTAATCACTTTCCTCTTTTACTGCATAAATAGTTAAAGAGATAATACGACATAGGTATGGAACCGCGACCGTGTCGTAATCTATCTATACTAATATTATAAAGATGTAAAGTTTGTGAGGTTGTAGGAAGTAATCTCTGGATCTACTAAACCGATTTTGAAAATTCTTTTAGCAATAGAAAGCCACGTTATTTGTAAATGTCATAGGCTATATATTAATCCGAAAAATAAAAAGACTTTCTCGTGATAGTCGGATTTGCAAAGTACCTAAGTCGGAGAAAAAACGGTCGAACGAAGATGTTTCTAACTAACGCTGCCCTTACGATGAGAGATATATGATTAAGTTTTAAAGAAAAGTTGTAGAGCTTGGTAATGCCTACAAAAAAGTCAGCGACAGCATATATCTAAATTTTACATTTAAGTCACAATAAGTAGTTTTTTATACTAAAAAAATAATTTAAATCGTTAGGTCATGTTTATTGGTCATATTATCGTCTCAACCCCTCAAATGAATGGCGATTAGCTCGGGTTTGCCTACGGCAAAATGTATATAAATTTATATTTACATTAACATTTACATAGAACGGGGTTTACTATAGAGCTATACCATTACTATAGAGCGGATTACTATAGAGCAGCGCACATATTCATTTATATTTACATTTATATAAATTTATATACATTTTGTATACATTTTGCCATAGGCATCCATTATTGGACGCCTCACATGCGAGGGGTCAAGTGTTTAAAACAAAAGATTTTACCCTTTTACTGCATATAATTTCACTTTTACTGCATAAATGGTTAAAGAGATAAGACACTCACAAATAAGACACTTACAAGAAGACACTCACAAATAACGGTAATATAGTCAAATTGGCATGCATATACATACATACATATGCAGTAAAAATAAAATCCTTCTTTTGGCAATCAGGAAATAAATTATAGCACTCAGTACTAACCGAACCACATTCATAATTTCATCACAAGTAAAAAGTTTTACCGCCTAACGAAGTGGGCACGGGTCAGCTTGTTTATTTATAAATGCAAAGTGTAACTATGGAAGTACCTATACATTTGTATCGAATACATATAGCGATTGTCAAGCTATGTGAATAGAGCATTGTGCTTTCTACTTATAATTGCGCGCGCTTTCAAACATTTAGGCTTCATTATACTTATAGTTAACTTATAATTATAACGAATATACTTATAAATATGCTTATAATAAATTTATTAATATTCGGCACAAAAATGTCAGATGAGGAACTTTTAATTTATCCGAAATATTCCATCGTAATAAGCCGCCGCTTCAGTATCGCGGAATTTTAAATAGAAAAATCGGGTACATTTCCGTCTGAAGAATTTCATCCAAAGTTTCGAGAAGGAGAGTAAAAGTTTCTCTTCTTTTTTTACTCGGTTGTTCACGATTATTGCTTTCGTGAAATATTGCTCTGCTGGCCTCGAAAATATTTTACGTTAGATGAGTAGATAATTTGTAGAAGTAAAAACAAGTAAATAAAAACGATACAATTTTTCACTGTAGATCGTTTCAGATTCTAAACGCAATCAACTAGACCTGTAACTGATTGCGCATTTCTATATGGTTTTATTCTGTGTGGTAATTGCGAACTTAAAAAAATAGTTCCTACATTTGGAAAAAGTGGTAATGAAATTATAATTGGAAATGCTTTTCGATAATATATAACTGTGCTTCTGCAAAGACTGCCTTAAATTTAGTAAATAATAATAATAATAATAATAATTTTATTCATTCAAAAACATAAATGTACAATTGTATTAGTTGCAGAATCTGCCTAACTAGGCCATAGCCCGTACCAAGGAAAACTCTATGTATGGCAAAGATTTATTAATGTGCACATAATATTAAAATGAAAAATACAAAATATGATAAAATATAAAATAGATAAGCGAATTCAAATTAGACTTATAAATATATTTAAAATATTGATATATCATGGTCATGGAAATAAATATTATTATAAATTGTCGTAATATGAAGTTTTTAGAACAAATAAATAAATAGTATTAAAATATAAAGTTTAGTGCAATGTATGACAATAATAATAATGCAGACCTTTACTTTAAAATATGACTTATTGCCTTTTCCACCTCACTTCTATCAAGTTGAAGTAAATGTTGTGTAATTTTAGATTTTAATTGGATTGACTTAGTGTGTTGGCATTTTTTTATAGATTCTTTTAGATGGTTATAAATTTTTGGTCCTATAAAGCCAAAGTGTTTTTGAGCGAAGGATGTTCGGGTTTTCTGTACAATGTGTTTACAGGTTGTGGCGCTCCTCGTTGAAATTTTATGCTCAGCTTTAACGTGAATTTCTTTACTTTTTAGGTAGTTAAGAAAGACTGTTTTTGCATATATCTGCCTGATGTCTAATATCTTCAGCTCTGCAAACAAGTCGTTTGAATGATCGTTGACATCAAATAAAAAAAAACTAATTATTCTTTCCATATATTTTTTTGGACACTAGATTTAAGCAACATTATTTTACATGATAAACTTAGTCTTACTTATAATTTAGGCCTTTGTTTTTAAACGGAATGCATTGTTTATGTCCACTCTCAAATATTCTGTATTTTTTTGATAAGAAAACTATAAGCCAAATAATAATGCACATAGTATATTACCTAGAATATTAACTAAGTTTTTTGTATGTAGAATAATCTTCTGTAATGTCAATTCTCCTGATATCAAAATATTTTTTTTTCAGAAAAATATTGTTTTTTGTTACCTACTTTTTACATGATTATTTTAAGCCGCGACTTATTTGTTAAATTTAAGGCATATTTTAGAGTAATAATCGCCACCTGCTCGAATGAATTATGGAGATGGATTTTAGGGGATATATTACTTAACAGGTTTACAAACACATAAGGGTCGTTCCCAAACAAAACGTAGCCAGGAACTTAATTCATCGGAATATTAATTTCGAAACAGTCGAAAAAGTCGAACAAGGCGAAAAAGTCGAAAAAGTCGGAAAAGTCGGTAAAATCTTTTCGACTTTTCGACTTGACGACTTTTCGAATTTTGTGTCTGCTGCTGACCGTTGAGGAGTTTCCTCACCGGGAGCCAACCCAGGGTATATAAGCCATGTCATGTTGAAACTTGAAAGTTGCTATCATAATTGAATGCGTACACAAAATTTTGGGTATCTGCTGTTGACCGTTGAGGAGTCCCCTCATCGGGAGCCAACCCAGGGTACATCAGCCATGTAATAGTGAAACTAATATTTCTATAATATAATTTTGTATACGAAATTTAGAGAGAGTCTCTGCTGTTGAACGTTGAAGAGTTCCCTTGTCGGGAGCCAACCCAGGGTAGATCATCCGTATCATAATGATACTTGGAAGTTGCTATCACAATAAAATGCATTTTTAACATTTTGGGACTCTGCTGTTGACCGTTGAGGAGTTCCCTCGTCGGGAGCCAACCCTGGGTGGACGGATTACAACCACAATCTTTTGAGCTCATGCCATGACCAAATGATGCCTGCATGCTAAATTTCAACTCAATCGGATAAAGCGTTTCAGCGCTATCGTCGGAGAATACACACAGACAGACACACAGAAGTGCGTCCACAATGAGGTTTTGTTGGCTTGTTACTTTTTTTTAACCCTTGGAGTAAATGGGTATTTTCATGGATGCATCTGTCTCTTTTGCAGGATTTTCGGCGACATCGACCTTAAAGTACTATAACTACGAAACTACTACACCAATCATAAAAAGAACAACTGCACAATGATTGCATTGAAATTTCGAATATAGAATATTGAAATATCATTTTGTAAAACAATTAGATAATTATGAATAAATATGAGAACGTCAAAGAAGTGAAAAAAACGCGGAACCAGATCTGGTCGTATCATACTCAACGGATAATTGTTTCAGAACCAGATTTGGTCGTATCATACTCAAGGGGTTAAACAGGAAAGTAACAAGCCAACAAAAATAATGTCATAACTTTATCTCTTACCAGTTAATTAGTGTAATGCTCTCAATTACCTAATAAAAGGATCAGAATTAATTATAAAATAAATTCAAATATAATGAATATTCGGCTAATAAAGATTTAATTTCAAGAGTACGAAGAGCAGCAGTTGTGTTTGTGCGAGTGTCGACCACATTCATTTGAGCAACAAAAAATGCTGTCCCCAGTCTTATAGACAATATATTTAGAGCTGAAATATGTATCTATACTTCTATACTAATATTATAAAGAGGTAAAGTTTGTGACGTTGTAGGAAGTAATCTCTGGATCTACTGAAACGATTTTAAAAATGCTTTAACCAATAGAAAGCCACGTTATTTAATTTTGTGAGTATCATGGCTATATATAAATTAGAAAAATAAAAAGACTTTTTCGTTGTAGTCGGATTTCCAAAGTAAGTCGGAAAAAACGGTCTAACGAAAATGTCATATATCTCTCATCGTTAAGGCAGCGTTAGTTAGAAACCTTTTCGTTCGACCGTTTTTTCTCCGACTTTCAAAGTCTTTTCATTTTTCGGATTAATATATAGCCTATGACACTCACAAAACATAACGCTGCCTTAACGATGAGAGATATATCATTTAGTTCTAGAGAAAAGTTGTAGAGCTTGATTATGCCTACAAAAAAGTCAGCGACAGCATATGTCTAACATTTATATTTAAGTCACAAAAAGTAGTTTTTCAAATTAAAAAAATAATTTTAATCGTTAGGTCATGTTTATTGGTCATATTATCGTCTCAAGTATTTAAAACAAAAGATTTTACCCTTTTACTGCATATAATTTTACTTTTACTGCATAAATGGTTAAAGAGATAAGACACTCACAAATAAGACACTCACAAATAACGGTAATATAGTCAAATTGGAATGCAAATACATATATACACGAGTGGTATTACCCGGCGTTGCCCGTGTTATATCTGTTCTCAAATACCAATGTATAGCAATTTTCATGGCGATCGGTTGAGCAGTATAGAAGTTGGTGTGCTGCAGCGCCGTCTAGTTGAAAGTTGCAACAAAGCGGATATATATAAAAACCTTAACCATGAAAAAATACATATATATGCCAACTTTCATGGTGATCGGTCAAACGGTTTCGGAGTCTATTAAACTCGGACAGACGGGCATACAGATATACCAACATCCATTTTTATATTATATTATTTTGGCCTGTTTTTAAAATTTAAACTTTGAATGCCTATATCTCGCTTATTTATAGCGACCGACACAATTTTCTTCCAGATTTAGCATTAAAATGAAAAAAATTGGAGAGAGGTTCCTATACTGCAGTTTTTCCACTTTTATAACTATGTGATAATACTTACATGTATATATTTTAATTAAAGAGTGTTGAACAATGAAGCACAAATAATTAAAAATCAGGAATAATTTCACTGTATTACCTTCACAATATTTTGAATTTAGAATAACGCTTGGCCGACTATGACGGCAGCGCCATCTATGGATTACTCAATAGATAACGCCATCTGTTAAAATCGTTTGGAACTAACAGATAATTGCGAATGTCAAATAATAGACATTGCAATAAAATAATATCGCGACTATAAATTAAGACGTAAGCTATCCTATCTTTCAAGTTGGATCAAACTGCACATTGTGTGCAAATTTGATTCAAATCGGTTAAGTAGTTTAGGAGTCCATCGCGGACAAACAACGTGACACGTAATTTATATATATTAAGATATGCAGTAAAAATATAACCCTTCTTTTGGCAGTCAGGAAATAAATCATAGCACTCAGTACTAACCAAACCACACTCATAATCTCATCACAGGTAAGTTTTACCGCAAGTTTTACCGCCCAACGAAGTGGGTACGGGTCAGCTAGTGATATCATAAAATAATGTTTTTTTTTGGTAAGATTTGGATAATTCTTTTAGGGAATTCTTTACTGCAGCTGCGTTGCATTTCTCCAAGGATTACACGGTCAAATCCCATTACGATCTTACACTATTATCACAAAATAAAACCACGTTTCTGCTTCAGCTGGGCTCAAATGGGAAATAACTTTTCTTCCGGGTTGGTTCACCTCGGCTTCACTATGCAAAAAACTATTAGGTGGGGGGTAACGATGCGGGTAACGATTCGTTACGGTCGAGCGAGATCGGCGCAACGATCTAACGACGGCGAATCCGGCGTCTCAGATAAGCGAATTTCCTTTACTTTGCCCTCCGCAGATACAAAGGAAAGTTGCGGCCTTCGGATAAGGCGGAATATGTCAACCGTCGGTCGCACACTGCTACTATGGTATTAAAAACATACATACGGAAAAAATTAATATTTCAGAATTTTAACCTCAAATAATAAGATTTTGTGATTACGTCTTCGACACAGGTCGATTCTTAAATTAGGTTAAGTAAAAGAAGATAATATTTTTTTCTGACACTGAGGGGTGACGAGTACTACGGGCGAACCCACCACCCCAGGGAGTTATAAAGACATCATGCCATTCTATTTCCCACGGAGTCAACGTAATGACTCAATGGACAGCACAGTCCACCGTCTAACTACTCCAAGAAGTCCGTAGAATCCAACGCTTTACTACCAGATTAGGCTGAATTTGTTCACGTAGCTGTTCACAAGTGCGAAGTCGCTTGTGCGGTTTCTATCTAACGTAAGCAGTAATTCAGCATGGTCATGGTTGCGCATGGTCGCTAAGGATCGGATGGCCAACGGACAGTTTCAAAGTAGATGACGTCAGGTCTCTAGAAAACTACCACCGCCCTCTAGAAAACATACGTCTCCTGGCCCCTCCTTATTCGCCGGATGGGCAGCGTGTCTAGCGAACCAGTGCACCAACCGCCCAGTTCCGCTCGAGTTGTTCCCACGAATCCAGTTCCGCTCGAGTTGTTCCCACAAACTTCTGATCCCAACAGCCTTCGACTGCATTTACAGCCGAAGGCGGAAGCTCACAGTGGCTCTGATAGGTTAAATCCCTCTACGAGGAAGCTACCGGACGGTAGTGAAACCGTGAGTTGGCATAAAATTGGCAAACACCCAAACACTCAAGCTGCGCGGAACCATTAGGAACCGAGTTGTCTTGGACTAACGAAATGTACCCTATCGGATCCAAAACCCACATTAAATACAATCGGATGAATTCGCTGACCGACGAGTGGATAAATATTTGCCAATGGCAAATAGAAGAAGAAACAGACGCTAAACCCAAGAATACCAAATTAACATTACGTCAGAGACGCGTCCGCTCGCGGGAGAATATAGAGAGAAACGTAAAAGTTGTACATTAGAGTGTTATATTCTCTCTCGCTTGGTATTTTATGTATGTCGCTCTGGCAACTAATGGTTCCTGTATAGTTAGGCTACAAACAGCCTCTCGTTTTCTTGGGCCAGCTAAACTCACGGTTCAACACCCATAATGTATGCTCCTTGAAGTAAGTGAACACTCACGGGTCAACACCTATCCGACGTCCTCAACGCATGAAGTGCGAGCCTGGGTAGGACTCTGGCCTTATGGTTAGTTTTCCCTGGGAATCAACCTACTGGCGCTCCTGGACGGTCTGCGAACCGTGCGGCGTGAGCCAATCGACTTTGCACTCTGACTAACAGTCGGGGTAGTCTGGAAGCAGTACTGTTTCCTATAGAGCGGGGGTGGTTGCGGACCTTACGGCGACTGCTCTTGAAACGACCATCGGCTACCCGATCCTAGGTGAACAGCCGGGCAAAGGATGCCGTGGTCCGCGATAGATTCGGTAAACACCGTTTCACCGCTTTGTAAGGGAGAGGACCGCGCAGGCGACCTCGAACTCGTAACCAATCAAGAGACTGGAGTAATCTGGTCACAATTGGAATTAAGGGCGTGAGTGTAGGCCCGCCGGATAACACTCCTGGCTATCTCGCGGTTAAGGCGTTGGCCTCTTACGGGCTTGTGACGTAGCTAGATGGTGGACTGTTTTGTCCTCAAGTCTTTTGCGCTCACTCCAGGGAGATAGAACGACTAATCGTTAAAACTGCCTGAGGTGACGGCCTCGCCCGCTGTAGTCGACAACCCAAGTTGCTCCTTGAAGTGGGACTGACAATGCCACGGCAATAACAATGCCACTGCTGTATCGTGGACAGATCTAATCTGGACGATCTAATCTGGACAGGCTGTTCTAATCTGGACGCATCTTGTGACATGTGTCAATCGACTGTGCACTCCGACGAATAACTGGGGGGTCTGGAAATATAAGTTTCTTACGCAGCGGAATTAGTTGTCGACTTGACGTTATCCATCCCTAAAAACGGCCATTTGTTTCCAAGTTATTTTGGCGCGCAAAGGGCCCAACAGATCCGGGACAAATTCGATCTGAATTACCACTAACGTTAGGTAGAGGCCGCGCAAGCGTCCTTGAATCCGTGACCAGTACGAAAAAGTCCCGCCCAATCTGGTAAGGGACGAGGTTGGCCCCTCTGTGTGCACTTGCCAGTATCTCGCGGAGAATCGTTGGGTTCTTACGGGCTGCTAGCGTAACGTAACTGTTCTTTCAGTTACGGCCCGATTGCGTTTCTTTGTAAACTAAAACTAAAATTAGTCCAAGCGAACGAGACCGAGCAATACGTTAAAGCGGAATATGAAACGAACGATCGTCGATAAATACTACCTGCCGAACTTATACTCGTCCGAATTAATTCGAGCATATTTCATGCGGTGTAAGATTAGACCTTGGCGGGCAGTTTTAACGCGAAAAAGTGACAACCGGTCATCTCACACTCCGCTCTAGCGTATTGCCCTGTCTCGTTCACACGGACTAATTTCCGATTTTAGTTCACGAAGAAACGCAATCGAGCCCTTAAGGTTAATGTCACTAGATTGCGGCTTTAATAAATTTATACGTATTTTCTGCGGTGATGCGTCAACCGGACTTTCGGCCGATCGACGAACGGACCGGAATAAATTTGAATTTAGGCACACGTCTGCACGCATTTGAATCGGTTGGTGTATAATATAATATGTAGCCATCGTAGGAAATTATATGGATGGCATGAAGTATGACATTTTAAAAGTAATTCGGTTATGAAGATTACGCATTTTCAATTATATACATTTCCTTTTCATATGCGTATTTTGATTATTTTTAATTATTTCTTTATTTTATTATGTTTTTGGTGAAATATTTTTCTTTGTTTTTTTCTATGGTAAGTGCTACTTATTTATTACGGTCTGTTTCGATTATTTCATGTTGTGTTTTTTAAATGTTTTTTCAGTTCATTCAATGAATATTTCGAATATTTAATATGGAAGGATTGTTAGTATTTTGTTTCTTTATGATTTAATTTTATTGCAATTAAAGTCATTTGCTAGAAATTGTAGGTAGAATAATGAATAATAATATTATTTAATTTGTTACTACAAAACTTAGAAAACAAGTAAAATTGTCAATCTGTTGCGATAACAGGGAATTATAAAAGACATAATCTCCTGCATTATTAGCATAAATGTATCATCATAATTCAACAATAAATATATTTCATTTCAAAAATATGTTTTATTTCATTTCATATATCTGGATGCCAGTATGATACAACTTATACAGGTTCTTTTTTTAATATTCGGTAAACAAATCGCCACAACAAGTAACAATCACAAAACATACAAAACGATACGATGACTAATCAAATGTTTATACTTTAATCGTTAATTTTTCGGTAATTATACATATTTCCCTAGTAGTGATTTTATTATTATAGAGAAAAAAAAACAAAATGGAAATGTAAGTGTGTGAGAGAGATAGAAAGAGTACGTACTTAAGATTTACATTTTTCTCACACGAAATTGTACATATCAAAGACAACATTATTATTATTATTGTCAAAATATTATGAGGAATAAGCGAAATAGTTTATCGTTTTATTTATCACGGCTTCCTCTCTACGACAGCGAAGAGAAGTAGCAATCGATAGAGCGGAATAACTTAAGGTTTAAAAAATAACGTAAAAGAATCACTGTGCGCCGTGTCTATAGAACGGGGTGACTTCGACCTAAACCTATGCCCTGCACATTTCCTGTGTGCTTGGGTCGACCATTTTTTACGCTCTGAACGCGTTTGGCGGATGTTAGACCTATGCCGGATATTGGGCATTCTTATCTTAAAAGCCTCTATAGCTTTCTGATAAATAATACCTAAAGGAAAATATATTTGATGATGCATTGAAATCAGTTTGATACAACTTGGCCATTATGGTTATAACACCTTAATATAATTGTTTATATATTATTATTAAATATATATTTTTTAATACTTTATTTATATATTTTTTATATTCAGCTACATCGTTATCAATGTTATAAGTAACTCTGCAAAAATGAACACGCAAATACAGCAAATGCTCAGTGCCCACCTAACTAGGACTGAACTGTCCTGTATCTAGGCGGGTCAGAGTAAATAATTAAATTAGGCAATATAAATTATGTAACAATTAACCTAATTAGAGTAAAAAAACGTTAATATTTTTAGAATGAATGAATGTACTTAATAAAGATTTAATAATATAATACAGAAAATAACTATAATACAAATCAATATACAAAATTTGTATGAATAATACAATGAATATACTTAATTGTATTTATATAATAATAAAACAAATACACATAATATAATACGATGTCAATGAATAATAAATGCTATAATGGTATAACCATATTTATATTATATCACAATATATGTATAAATATGATTATAAAAATAATGCTAACAAAATAATAAAAAATATAAATAATAATATGGTATGATATATTATGACTATATTATGCATATGAATTTATATAAATATACAATATTATTTTAAAAATCAACCGCTATACATATGCTTTACAAACCATGTTTTCAGATTAAAACCTTCTTAATTCAAATAAACATTTATAAATATTATACTTAAACTCTTGATTCGTTTGTTCTGTAGGTGTTTCTATTTTTAGTAATCTGGGGCCAAAGAAAAAACTTTGTCGTTTTGCAAATGTTTTGTTTATATGAAGTCCGAATATTGCAGTTTTGCTGACTTTAAACAGGATTGGCCCAAGCACATTTTCTAGTGTGACGCCATATCTTATATTTAGTTTCTCACTGATTTGTTCATTTATTGCTGTCACCTGAGATCCGTCATCCTAGTAACTTCTAAAGTTCTAAACCGTTCCATGGATACAGCTCTAATGCAAAGCTCTACAGTTTCTTTACAAAGGATATCGACTATATCTCTTTCTGTAATAGGTTTTAAAACGATTTTCAATTTGACTAAAATGTATTGACTATTTCTATTATTAGGTAGGCACATATTAATTATACCTTGACTATATTTATTTGCAATATAATCACTAAGACATTTTATTTTACTTTTTGACAACCGTCAATTTTTTTTTTGTTATTTTTTGGCATTACATTTATTTATTTTATACTAAAAAAACGTATTTTTATCGGTATTTTAAAGTATTAATTACTCTGTGTTTTTTATCTGGTAAACTAAATGGTGAGACTCGATTTAATTCTACAATAATACATTATTTATTCTTACGAGTAACCTTTAATGTTTTGATTATTAATAGAGAATTTGATCATTAATGAAGAATTCAATCATATCACGGCCAAATGTAAATATAATACAACTGTCTATACAACTATGTATCGGTTTTTTTAGGACAATAAATTATTTGATTTGATTTGATTTGATCGGGTGAGACACCATGCCAAATGCTCTTGATGGGTCGAGTAACTCCGCCATAACTTCAGTTACTAATATTTACTGATATAATATTGGGTGACAGCGTTAATTGCATCTTGCCTACATTCTCTGACGCCAAAATTGTTAATTGAAGGAAGCCCCTCAGCCTCTATGTGTTTCATAAGCCCTTTTTTATTTTTTTTCTATTTCTTATTATTAATGCACCCTTAGCGAAATAAAATACACGATTATGCTTCCACCGCAAATTAAATATTTCCTTAGTATATTTTGAATTAACTAGTGAAATGAAATGGCGAGCGGTCATATTTGTTTAAAACCGGCAGTAGTTTTCCACAAAGGCTTTCAAAAGCCCGCATTCCAATTTAACCGAGCATCTACTTGTCTGCTATATAAAGACTAAAATTGAAAATAATATTGCCTTGATGTGTATATTTGGAAACATAAATATAATATGTCAGACGAAGTAGACAAATCTAGCATAATTGCTCAGCAGACCGCTAAAACTAAATATCCCGAAAGGATGCACCGCGCTTTTTCGCCGTATTTATTTAGGCACCCACGATCAATTTAATGCTTTCCGAGATACAGACCGATACCCTGAGGGTGGACACTCGTGCTAACTCGCCTGCGTTGCGGATACGCTTTATTTAAGCTCCATTAACGACGCTAAAATAGAAGCGTTTTACTCTGTTTGGGGTTTTTTTACAACCTCGCCGTATCCAAAACTGTGTAATAGAATATTAAGGCCCCAGTCTTTAAAAAAATCCGATTTACGGCTTTTTGATGATATGTTAACCTTTTTATAATTTACATTAAACATACAACAGGAAAAAAGAATTACATTGTATGCGATAAATGATAATATGAATAATATTTACGATTTTTTAAACATTTTAGTTTAAATTGTTTGAATAAGTAAATAAGTCCTTTTAATACCCGGATTTACATACTAAACCATTCCTAGAAATCAAAGCGAGATTTAGGCACAGTTTCAGAATTTTTCTGTAATATGAAAAAAGTAACTTTTCACCCATACTTTTTTCATTCTATAAGTCGACACTTCTATTTATAATATTTAATTAATATTTATTTTAGTTAATTTTAAAAGAAAAGGAGTTTGGTTAGAATAAATAAATGAGAAAATCTTATTTATTATCACGTATAGATAAAGAAAATACATTCTTTCTTTCTTTGTATAGTAGTGGCGAACATTTCTTCTTTGGCGTATTGGTTGCCAGTACGCCAAAGAAGAAATGTTCATATACTTGCTCTTCTATATCGTATACTCTCCCAAGTAACACCATCCTATCTCCACGAGCTTTTTGTACCACTAAGTTCCCACGGTCTCATACTTCGGTGAGCCTCTGTTAGCTTACTAAAAAAATCCAAGTCATAATAGTGATTTCTATCCCTATTCTTTTTGTGTCCATGGGGCAAGACTCTAGAATGACCAGCAAACATACCAAACTCGCCTTCTTTACCATCGTTTAAGACTCACCTTAAGGATTACTAACTTTCTAAGAAGTACCCAGTTCTTCCCTTTCTCTCCTCTTCCTCTCCCAATTTCCTCTCCTCGGGCCTTATTAGTTTTAAATTCTTCCACTTGTCTGTATCTTATGCAGACGGTCTGTATGTTATGTATTAATCTTTGTTGTCACAATGCGCGCATTTACCACTGTGTATAGGTTAGTTGTAAGACATTGCCATGTGGCAATAAGCTCGCCTTTTTGTATAATAATTAAGTGCAAATAAAGAGTTTTTTATTATTATCACTATTAAAATATAACAGTTTTTAGAAAAATTACCATTGTACATATACTAAAGAAGAAGATTGAGTTAAATTTTGTGATAAGTGTTTTTTGTGAGAATCTAATTAGCTGACCATATAATAAATCAAGTCCGAGGGTATTCGAATAAAAGAGATAAGTTTCAGGCCCATTTACATGATCAGACATTCCAAACTAAAAGGTAAAAAAACCTAAATATTACTCGTATTGAAAATTATTGCATACAATTTAATGTTTTACTTTTTGTATGTATACTTAAAAAAAATAAAAATGTTTAAATCTCAACAAAAAAGCGTTAGGCGTAAATTTTACGGTATTAAATGCCATTGCGGTCTTTTCAAATTTTATATACCACCTTGATCTGGTCAAACGCATAGATTCTTAAATCTACCTAAATCAAGAAGATCTCTGCATAACATATATAAATGTATAGATCGTGCCTCAGATACGACACGAAATGTATGAGCGTTGATATATTAACCACCTCGAAACAAACTTCAAAATGATATTGAATAATTCTTGATGACAACGATTTACAATAAAATTAATACTTGTTTTATTATTGTTGTCATTGCCTGGTAGGTATATTGTTCACGCGAGTGAGGTTTGTGTGAGAATAAGCGTAATTTTCCGTCTCCTTATCACTTGTCTAATCAAAGAAAATACCTTTTATAAATTCTTCCACTCCAACAAAATTATGTCGGTACCTATTTAAACATGCCGCGACGGCGCGCCGATCCGAACCGCCCAGTGCTACGGATCGCCCCGTCTGAACAACGGGTAGTATTATGTTGACTTTGTTAGGCGAGTGGTCGAATAAATTCGCTCTGCAAAAAAGATTACATTTTTTTGCCCGCCGCAAAACCGCCGCATCGCATCACAGGAACTTTTGTGTAGATTCGCCCGCATCGCGATTCGTGTAAAACCATAGTGAGTGAGAGTTAAACGAGAAGCAGAGGTGGCGCAGTCCTGCAGCACAGACGGAACCAACAATGCCGTAAGTACAAACATCCTGTCTTTCCGCTTTAAATATCCGCTCCTGGATACTAAGGTACACCAGGTAGTCCTTCAAGCCAGTAAACTCACACTGATCTCACGCAAATTCATAAACCGCCTAGAGTGCTCTTCTGATTAGCGAGACCAGACCTCTAGACACCCGCATATATATATATATATATATATATATATATAT
>CALYMY010000640.1:0-20027 GCA_944548615.1 Micropterix aruncella | reverse complement strand
TATATATATATATATATATATATATATATATATATATATATATATATATATATATATATATATATATATATATATATATATATATATATATATATATATATATATATATATATATATATATATATATATATATATATATATATATATATATATATATATATATATATATATATATATATATATATATATATATATATATATATATATCCTTCTAGCCGTGTTCGGCCATAGCGACTGCATTGTAGATTCTAGTGACTTCTTTAGTCTTCTCAGAGTCCATTGTTCGCAAGCAGTCAAGTGCGCAGGCTATATTATAGTGCACTCCCTCTTCTGAACCCGATGGAACGGAGACCGTTATATATCTATACATATATCTCAGTGACATAACATTGAAAAGAATACCTTTTTAAGAATATGCACACCTTCTTCAATCATGTAGGCAAGTACCTATGCATTAAAGTCTCTATAAAATCTTTATGCGATGCAAATTTCATAGCGAAGCATGAGCTGACACTAATTTTGGCAGTTTTTAAAATATGAAATCGAAGACTGTCAAGGTTGTTGGCTTTATAAATAGGATAAAAACGAATTTACCGCGAAAGTGTGTAGCACCCAAAGTTTCGGCGTTGTTGTAACCGCCGTCGTCCAGGGTAGACGGAGTCTACCCTGCCGAGTTTACCCGCCGAGTCTACCCTATACATGGGCGGTTGCAACATCGCCGAAACCACGGGTGCTACAAAATTTACGAGGTACATTCGTTTATATCTTATGTATAGTTGTTAAAATATATTTTAGGAATGTTTCAACTTTTGATTAATAGTACCTAATAGATATATCTTGCATGCCTCTTTGTGTTTTGATGAAAATACATAATTCTAAGAAATACATACTTGATTGTAAAGTACATACTTGATTGTAAAAGTATAATGTGTGGCCGCTGACATCACTTATGAAATAAAATAATAGTTTCTAAAACGAAAAAAAGCCTATGTAAGTAGTATACTAAAAAGCAAAAAATAAAAGTAAAAAATAATAAACCACTCTGTTATTACTGTTTACCCCGTAAGGAACAGTGTAAGCCATGTTTGTTGTTAACTTTATTAATGCGGTGTGAAAATATGGGGCGCTTTATCTACTATTTGTTTAGGGACATAATATTTCATAACAATGCTTTCTGAAAACATTTCACTGAGGAGCATTACAATGATTTGGTTTGAAAAACAGCGATAGCAGAGTTGTTAATTATTTTTCAACTTTTTATTTTTTGCTTTTTAGTGTAGTAGGTACTTACAAAAGCGTGTTTATTAGTATTTGAAAATATTATTATTTTTCTCTTTTTAGTCTTATCACAAAATGTGATAAGGCTAAAACGAGTAATTATAGTCTTATCACAATATTACCATTCATGATTAGTGTATAGGTATCTCAAGACGATTCAAATAAGCCTAAACACGTGAGGCATTCATTGTTCCGTTATTGAGTTCCAGTGTGTACCTTTCGGCTCCGTCGTCAGACCCTCGAAACCATTCATAACCAGAGTACATCTCAAGACGATTGCAAAAAGCCCAAACACAGCTAAGATAGGTTGTTCCGTTATATAATTCCAGTGCCACCTTCAGGCTCCATCATCAGACCCTGGAAATCATTCATGACCAGAGTACATCTCAAGGCGATGCCAACAAGTCCAAACACGGCTCAGATACTTTGTTTCGTTATTAAGTTCCTGTGACTACCTTCCACCTCCATCATCAGATCGGCTCGATGGTTCCATATTATTGTAATGCTATCATAACTAGATACAATTGTCAAGTTTCATGTTGATACGACTATCGGGAGTGGTTGAAATTTGACTTGCAAAATTCCGTTAATTGATAGATACATACATGAAGGTCAAGCTAATATAATCGTGAGCGCTGAGTGCCTCGACCCGTTCAGGTCGTTACGTGATTGGCGGTTGCCGGTCGACCCAAATCAGATGGGTTAAAAACGAGTATGTTTCCGCTGTCAAAATCTTGACACATCTGGTATATAAGTGTCCACTTCTTTTCCAACCTGTGCATCGGCCAAAACCATGCCTGCATGGTTAGTAATACATATATAGTATATAATATAAACAGTAATGTGCCTGTGCACTACCCTTTTTGCGGATTTGCATCGTGTGCGTAAATTGAAAGCAAATCGGCGCACATTCAAGTACATTAATTATTGACTTTGGAAATGTGACCGTCGGTTCCATTACTGAGATTCAATTTACCGTGCAGTTTTGAATTTCAGCAACATGTTTCATATTATCAAAGGATATCCGGCAAAATTGATATGTTTCAACGCAGACATTAAAATTCAATCAGATAAATTAAGCAGTCATAGCTACATTTGTCAGTGCCCAGAAAGCTCTCTCGACAGTCATAGCTAAAAAGGTTGGTACCCTTCAAACGACCTGTTTGGCGACTATTTACAATACCAGCAAACGCATAAAACTACTGACTGTGACATAAAATCACTAATTTTAACACTAACACTAACATCCAAGACCATATTTGCGCAAACACATAGAACTTTTCTAGGTCCGAAAATTTACAATAAATCACATGAAGATTTGAAAACATGTAAAACCATAAAGTCAAATAAAAGTAAAATGGAAGTTTAACTACTTAGAACTGGCAGAAACGAAGTTGGGCAACTCATTACATCAATACACCTTTAAGTTATAACTTCGTTAGTAGAAAGTTTATCTGACAAACCTTTTATAATTATATAAAATATAAACTATCAAATACTCTAGTTTTAATCTTAGTAAGTAATCAGTTTAAATAAAATGACCACAAGGCTTATTTGTCTTCCTTGTTCAGGAAATGATTATATATTGTATTTGGTCGCTCAACTCCGTAGTAAGATTTGGCAATCCTTCTGAGTCGGCGAAATGCAAGTGGCTCAGATAGCATTGACGGCCAAACTAATATTCTTTTATAGAGGACTAATTTATTACAAATACCCAAAGTACTGACTTCGGAATAGATATTCAAATTCTGCAAATAATATATCTTACAAAATAAACTCTAAAATAATAAATGATTCTTTCTTTTCTTCTTATTTTGCAGCTGTTGGATTTTTATATTTTTTCAATGGGGAAGTAAATTAATTTATCTCGTATAGTTCGTTATTATTATCATTTTTAACACGCTTTTATTAGATTGACCTGTATGTAGTCGTATTATTGATACGACTATCTTCTTCTTGAAGATATCTCCGTTATCTCCATTACTGGAGGTTGGCTGTTAGCTCTGAAAACTTGTTTCGGTCTTGCGCCATCCGGAAGAGCTGTTCGGCACTGGTGATCCCTGACCACTCTCTGACATTGCACATACACGACTTTTTCCTTTTTTTCAGGACCCCGTTTACACTCAATTTTACCCATCAGTATCAGTTGAAGCAGCTGATATATATCATGCCGCAGACGTGCCCCAGATATTCAACCTTGCGCTTTTTAACGGTGAGCAACAATTTTCGGGTCGTACCAGCAAGCTGAAGCACTTTTTCATTGCTAACCATATGGGTCCAGTTTCTACGGAGCATTCGACCGTAGCACCACATCTCAAACGCTTCTAGCCACCGTCTAGTGTCTCCTTTTATGGTCCACGCTTCGCTGCCGTACATAACCACTGGCCAGATCTGAGTTTTAGATTGATTTGCCGACAAGACAAGACTTTTCTCACTTTATCCAATGAAGCAGGGAAGATTTCTATCCGAGTGTTAATTTAGGATCGTATCAATTTGAAACTAAGCAATAATGTGTAGTTCTGATGACAATACAATAATGTGGTACCATCGAGCTTATCTGATGTTGGAAGCGGAAGGTAGTCATAGGAACTGTCGTCGGCGGGTACCGGTCTAATTTTACGGTAATCCCGTTAGGTGTTCCGCAGGGTTCACATTTAGGGCGATTATTATTTAAAACATGTATGTATAGAAATAGAAATAGAAATAGAAATGGAAATATATTTATTGTCCGAAATTGTGGTGGTTCATTTATGGTGATAATGCGTAAAACTATGTCTCTCACAATTACCTGTTTAAAACAGATTGACAAAATTACTTATCTGCTAATTATAATATCTTATTAAAAAATGTAATTATTTCACTGGTTTAACATGAAAAAATCTAAACAGACCGGATAAGTAGAACTGACAGTAGAAAACAATTAATAAAAATAATTCACAAAAAATAAAGAAAAAATCAAAATTAAGGAATAATCTAAAATTCGCCTATAAATACGAAATGTATATAATTTAAAATGTAACAGTAGAAAACAATTAATAAAAATAATTCACCAATAATATAAAAAATAAAGAAAAAAAATCAAAATCCAGGAATAATCAAAAATCCGCCTATAAATACGAAATGTATATAATTTAAAATTTGTAATCTTCCTAATTGAATTATTGTAAAAAGAAAATGAAAATGCAAGCCTACAATATAATATTATGAGAAATATTCGTTTAATGTGTAAAAGCTTTTTTCGATAAGCCTTTTTACTACGCTGCGGTAAACCCTTTTCCTTTTATTTCTTTGATATTTGCATGTAGGGGGTTATAGATTTTTATTGCATTGTATAACATTCCTTTTTTAAATAGAGGTAAATTTGGCTTGGGTGCTTGTAGCTCATGTTTATTTCTTGTGTTATAGCCGTGTTCACATTGTTTGTTTTGAAATACTGATCGTGGTCCCTTGTAAATTTGCAAGTTTCCAAGATGTATATCGATATAAACGTTAGCACAGACTCCTTTTTAAATAGTGGTTTGCAGCTGTCAGTCTTTGGAATTCCACATATAATTCGTAAGCATCGTTTTTGTACTATGAATATTTCCTCTGCGATACACGACATAGGATCATGTTTTCTAAGATAGCGACATATTTTATATGTTGACGATTTAAAAATATACACTCAAGTGGATGACGCGACTGATTGGCTATGGAACGACTGGCCGAGCAAGGCATCGATCGCCTATGTGCATACTGCGAACTGAATAAATTGTCACTAAAAGCATCAAAATGTAATTCTGTTACTTTCAGTCAAAATAGAGTACCTGTCCAATATATTTCTAACATAAAGAAGGAAATAATTCCTCCTGAAGATTGTATGCGGGATCTTGGTATGATATTAGACGGAAACCTGTCATTCAATCAACACATCGAGAGTGAGGCTGGCAAAGCAAAAAAAAAATTGGGCTTTATCACAAGGACCTCTAAGCCGTTTACAAATCCTAAACTTATTACTTCACTATATTGTGCTTACATCCGTAGTTTTGGAACTTGCGTCATCATGCCGAAATATTGAGTGACAAGCTTTCTAGAGCATGCTTTTTACTGCGTCAGATGTGCAAAATTATCAGTAAAACAGACGCCAGATGCATATATTTCGCCCACTTTGAGTCGCACCTACGTTACGGCATCTCATTCTGGGCTCAGTGTACCATGGAATTTAGGCAGCATATTTTCTCCCTGCAGAAACGCGCAATAAGAATTCTAAATAACATGGACAGCTTTCAATCGTGTCGTGGATCATTCAGGAATCAAAATATACTCACCCTGCCATCACTATATTTATTTGAGTTCATCAAACTAGTAGCTAAAGACATATCTAAATTTAAGAAACCTGTAGAAGTACATAATCACTTGACTAGGTCGAGGAACAATGTACTATTACCTCGTCCGAACATAGAAATTTTACGCAGAGACCCTAACTACGTGGGAATGTCCTTTTTTAATAAACTGCCACAAAACCTAAAAGACCTAATATGTAGGGAAAAGAAAATATTAGATTTCTATTCGGAAGTCAGAAAGCTACTAATTTATAAGGAATTATATGACATAAATGAATTTTAATTATATTTTAATTTTAATAATCTTTAATAATCGTTTTAATGACAAAAATGAATTTTAATAATTAATAATAATGAATTTTAATAATAATCTTCTAGACTATAAATACCACTTGTTCAAGTATGCGTATATAATCTAACAAACATGACTTCCATCTATATTTTTTTTATCTACAAATTGAACTCTGTCTCTATCGTTATTAATTTATATCTGTATATAACGTGTATAATTTACGAAGTGAACTTTAGAACTGAACGGAAATAAAATCACGAAGGAATTAAATTGTAAATAATATTAAATGTACCTAACACCTAGTTTTAGTTTCGACAATCTGTAAAGATTTTTTTGAAATAAATGAATTGAATTGAATTGAATTGAATTTATCTGGAACCCGCAATACAGCGTCTATAAAATAAGAATTGAGGGAGTTCAAAAGAGATTCTTGAGGCATCTTAACTTTAGGCAATATTTAGGACCTCAGTCTTATGATAGCTGACTAAGCCACTTCCATCTTCACTCGCTCGAGGACAGACGCACGTGTGTATACACGTGTGTATGTATGCATTTCCCTTCAATCCCTACTCCTTCCGATCCTCCACTTTTAGGAAAAATCAATTAAAATTGCTAATCATTTGTTATAAAACGTTGAAAACAAGTAATTGGCCTTACATCCATTGTTACCATAACGTATGTAAAATTGTTTAAAGTAAAATAAATAAATAAACTACATACGAAAAAAGTATTCGATAGTCGCCTATCAAATGTACATCCGTGTGCTCCTTCAGTATGCAAGTGTGGAAGTAGTCTTAATCTCTTCGTTTGACCATGGAGAAACATAATTTTGATGGTGGCACTCTCAAAAATGGTGCGTTTGGGCGCTGCGGGCCAAAAACAAAATGGCCGCCATCAAAAACATATTTTCCTATTTATATCAGTAACCGTTGAAGATACGAAAAATGTTGTTGAATAAAAAATGTAGCCTGACAGATTGTGCATAGAAAAGGTCCTTACAACTTTCTTTGTATAACTAACCGTTTTCTCAAAAAAAATACTTTTGTAAAAAGAAATATTAAGAAATGAAAAAATCGAAGTTTTAGGGTTTTGCAAGCACATATTTAAAGTTTTTGAAATTTTTTACATGTTTCCTGATTTATTACAATAATAACTGTATTAAACTTTAATAAATTAACAAACATACCATTTTTATATTTTTTTTAATGTAGGAATTGGAAAGAGGAAAGAGACATTTCTTGAAAAGCTCTCATTTGTAATAACAATACTGTTGAAGAAATACAATATTACATTTGTTAAATTTTCAAATACAATCAATATCACTGTCAATGCCAATTTCAGTTAAACCTAGATCTTCATCATTGTCTTCCTCGCATTCTCCCGTATTGTCGCAATGGTCAGGATCACCTTCGCACTTGCACATTTCAGTACACCGGAGTCCATTTGACTGACACGTACATGGAGGACAGCAGCGTCTTTTTGAGCATGAGCAGCGGCAAAGCTTCAAGATAAGCTTTGATGCACAGGGGTTGGTACAAGCAACAGGCTCGTATGCACTACCTATTTTCTGCCATCCAAAATCTGAGGGTGACGGGTTATTAGGATGCTGAATTAGGTCCTGATTCCACTCAAAACATTGAAGGTGAGCCCGTAGCAATGCTGGATTTAGTGCTGATTTTGTTGGAGGAAGGTTCTCATCTTGATGTTGTTTTTTAGTAAACAAGAACCATCGCACTGCTCCTATGTCTGTCAATGATGTTTTGGGGATGTATAGCTGACAAATGAGTGCTTTCAAGTTAGCCCTCACATCTTCAGTGAGTAACAGTGTTGTCCCCAATTTAGCCAAAGCTTCTATCATCGTATCACTTGCTGAATTAAAAGCTTTCCACCACTTTATTTTTCCTTTGCCAGCAAATGACCCTGTTACATCAGCTCCTTAAAGTGCATGTAGTCCAGGGAGTGCAGAGGCTTTCAGAGGTCCAAGCGCTCTGTAAATTGACCCTATCTGAACAAACCTTTTCATACCATGTCCAAGATAGAAAGCAAAATCTTTAAAAAGTTGTGGATATCGCCTTAGTGCTAGAATAAGGACGTCAGTATCAGGGGAGAACACGTGAGTAGTTTTAATTCCTTTCTGTGCTAAATAAGCTGCATGTAATATAATCTTTGTGTCGGCCTCCTCTTGCGTGCTTGAAAGACAGGATACATCATCCCCATGTGATGACGCTGCCTTGTCCCTCCAACTGAGTACGAACTTCTTGTTGTTGGTCTCACCGAATTTGAGTATTTGATTGGAAAGGAACTCGGTTAGTTCGTCTTTCGTCTTATCATGGGCCAATAGTTTGTGCATTGGTATGCTTTCAATTTTTGTTTCTGGCCTGACTTTGTATTGGATTGGATCAGAGCCTTTTTGCCGTATGTCTCGCATCGCTTTCTTCAATGAGTTTTTTTTGTACGAGTCAAAAACTATATGTACCTCACTATAGTTATTGAATTTTTGTCCGATCCATTGGCTGAATTTCACACCGAGGTCATTACATGTCTTCACTGTTGTAGGTTTGTGGTAGGTATGAAGAAGTGCCATGCCATCTACTATTACAGCTTTTCCATGTAGGTCGTCATTATGTACTGGAACATCATGAGCTGTAGACGTATTATCATCTTCGTTTTCTTCAGCAGGTTTCTCTTGGATTGATTCTAGAGCATCTGTAAGTTTGTACTTAGCCAGACAATGGTGCATACTCCCGTCAATTGCAAACAACGACTTTGGTAGTGCTGAAAACTCGTAGTTGCTTAAATTGTGCCTTAAATCTATGTCAGGTCTGCTTCTGGAAGCTATCAACAATCTTGAAATGAGAGATAAGTCTGTCTTAATGGCAACGGTTTTGTCTTTGATGGTAATTTTAATCTTCTTAGCTACTGATTTACACGTTTTTATGACATTATTTTTCATGGGAGCCCAGAACGTAATTGTGTTTGAACGAATTCGTTGATCTAAGAAAATATTATGGAGATCTTTACCAACTTCGGCAACACTGTCTAAAGACACTTTTACTTCTTGAGGAAAGACTCGCTGAGTGAGGATATTTATGAGGTCATCACTTTTATATTGGAAGGGATTTGTTGAGTTTTTAAATGCTTCCATTAGTGTAAGCACATTATCGCCCTGGCGCTGTTGGAGTTTTACTGACACTTCGTGATGTTGACTTCGTTCTGTACTTTTTAATCCAATCATTTTCTCAGTTTCACATGCAATTCTAGTTAGTTCCGAATTAGCAAGGAAGAATCGATTTCGAGCATTCTCATTGAGTGTTATACCCACAAGTCCTCCATGTACCTTTAGTTTTCGATTTTGGTGTTCCATAGCCTCATCCGCACCTAGATAACAAAATGGTACTTTACTTCTGTTCACTACCCAATTACCTTCCATAAACTGTTTCCAGATTTCTGGATCTGTTGATTCCAAGTTTTCCATCTCTGAAAGATATAAGGTGATCATTCTAGCATAGTTAAGTCTATTAAATGTAAAGAAGTATTTAACAAACTCGTGGACGGATGCTAAATACAGTTTCCAATCAGATGTTCTTACAGCTCTTATGAAATTCATCATTACTTGCACCATATCCATATACGTGCAAGCTAGTTTTAAAACAGGATGCTTTTGCTTTTTTGTTGCTGAAAAGTTTTCAATATTTTGAATAATCTTTCTTTCTTGTAGGGAAGAAACTATTGTGGAATTTACCCTTTTCAGCTCTTTTTTATCACTAGTTGTTAATGTTTCTACTAGTTCTTGGAGATGAGGCTTCAAACAGTCTAGCTGCCCTGGAAATTCTTTTTGAAATTCTTCTAAGAGTAGGTTAGTTAGTGTAGAGGCAATAGATATATGAGCTTCAATTCCTCTTCTGATGTGTTTACCGTCTAGGATTTGTTTTATTGTTGCTGCTGAATATAATCCACATTCAACCCACAATTCAGGTATACCTGAACCTTCAATGAGCTCTCCTATTATCCGGAGCTGAGCAATTATGATATGTAGCTCACCAGGCTCCAGAAGCCATCCCTCCTTATATTCATTTACAGCCATTTCCAGCTGTTTTATTGGTTTGTAAAGAGCCATGTCAACTGTGACAACTACCTTTTTCTTAGTGGCTTCTACATCGGGACTTGTATAGTGGACTGAACTATTTCTCCAGTTGTTTCATCACAGTAAGCTGCACTGATTGATTAGTTGGTGACTCTGGGATCATAGGTAGCATGGTAACTCTTGACACAGGCTTCTGCTGATCTATCAAGAGGCTGTTATAGCCAGCCCAAGTTGGAAAATGTGTAGTAGGCTTCTCGTTCATTGACGTACATATGATTATTCACTTGCAAAACCCTAAAATTTATATTTTTTTATTATTCTTTTTACAAAAGTAATTTTTTAGAGACAACGGTTAGTTATACAAAGAAAGTTTTAAGGACCTTTTCTATGTATAATTTGTGTAGCTACATTTTTTGTAAAAAACATTTTTTCGTATCTTCAACGGTTACTGATATAAATAGGAAAACGTGTTTTTAATGGCGGCCATTTTGTTTTTGGCCCGCAGCGCCCAAACGCACCATTTTTGAGAGTGCCACCATCAAAATTATGTTTCTACATGGTCAAACGAAGAGATTAAGACTACTTCCACACTTGCATACTGAAGGAGCACACGGGAGCCTGTATTTGTACATTTGAAAGGGGACTACGAGCCGTGTTTGGGCTTGTGGGAATCGGCTTGAGATGTACTCCGGTTTTGAATGATTTCCAGGGTCTGATGATGGAGCCGGATAGTGGCACTGGAATTCCATAACGGAACAACGTATCTCAACCGTGTTTGGGCTTCCTGGAATCGTCTTGTACTCTGGTCATGAATGGTTTCCAGGGCCTGATAACGGAGTCGAAAGGTAGGCACTGGATCTCAATAACGGATCAATGAATGTTTAAATCGTTTGGGCTTGTTGGAATCGTCTTGATATATACTCTAATCAGGAATTATGAGATTGTGATAAGACTAAAAGTACTTTTTAGTGTTGTCAAGTTTTGTGATAAGACTAAAAAGCAAAAAATAAAAAATAGTTTCAAAAACTAAAAGAACACGCTTTTGTAAGTACTGCACTAAAAAGCAAAAAATTAAATAGAGAAAATAATTACCCACTCTATTATCACTGTTTAATACATAAGGGGCTTAATGCAAGCCATATTTGTAATTAACTATATTATTTTAGTGTAAAAGTGTGGTGTGCTTTTTATTCAAATCAAATCATCATAATGCTTCTCAGTGAAATGTTTCCAAAAAGCATTGTGATGAAACATTATGTACCTACCTAAACAAATGCTAGAAAAAGTGCCCCACACTTTTACACTCAAATAATATAGTTAATTACAAACATGGCTTACACTATCCCTTACGTCCCTTACGGTCCCTTACGGGGTAAAAGAGTGACAAAAGAATGTTAAATTATTTTTTGTTTTTTATTGCAGTCCTTGCAAAAGCGTATTTTTTTAAAGTTTTTTTTATACTTTTATTAGTTTCAAATAGTATTCAAGGGCATTACAGATGAATCCCATTCGCCCTTGAATATTAAATCTAGAGTGTAAGTCTAAAAATAAATTACAACATAACTAAATTAATGCTAACATTGAACAAGAAAAAAACATAAAAATATAAAACTAAATAAAAGACAGATTATGATAAACATGAGATAGCAGGGAGTTGCCTTTTTAGCTGCCAAAGGGATATACAAAAGATATCTATTTCTGTAGGTAAGCAATTAAGAAGAGCTATGACCCTTCCCACTTGTTCTGGGCCTGTAGACAGGCCGTCTAGAAAAATATTTGTACGGTGGTACGGCACATTAAACAATAAATGCGATCTTCTCCCTGTGTAATTTACCGGTACGTACAATTCAAACTTACATAGTATCTCTGGCAAATAAATAGTTTCTTGAATTAATTTATATGCAAATATAATTAGTGAAATATATCGACGCGTTTCAAGACTGTTGTATCCTACCATTCCTAGCACAAAATCGGACGGAAATAAGAATGGATAAATATTGTATTTTCTGTGAAAAATATATCTTAAAAATTTTCTTTGAATACGCTCTACCATCTGAATGTATTTGTTTTCACTTGTACACTAGATGACCCAGTTATATTCAAGTACGCTACGGACTAAACAAATATATAGTAGAAACATTACATGAATATAATTAAACTGTTTGCATATGCGAATAACAAAACCGACCATTTTGCTAGCACGATTGCAAATATTAGTAAACTTTATTTTAAACTATTATTTAGTTTAGCGCGTTTTGCCCACTCTGTGATTGATTCATCTAAACCAGTTTATACACATTCGCAAACATCTCCCTCTTCCAGCAATCATCATCAATAATTTTACAGATGCATACATTGAAAAGGCAAAGGAATTTTCAATTAGGACATTCAGAGCAACCTCATTTTTTATTTTTCCCACGACTCGACGTCCGAAGGCTCCGACTCTCCATATACAATTAATTGTTGGCCATGCTTCGATCGCCGTCACCGTGACGTTTCAAATTCCAGGCAATACAACAATGGCCTCATTGTTTTAGTGACTTGTTTCCTGTGACTCGCTTCTTGTTTAATTTATAGTTCTTTCATTTCCATTTCTTCCCGAGAATAGTCATTATTTAGACGTCTTCATTATGTAGTCCTTTCAGGCTTTGTCGTTACTTACCCTTTCAGTTTTGCATCATTTGTATTCATGGAAAAATAAAAGTGACAGCTGGCTCGATAAGAAAGATACTATTTGTTCTTTCTTATCGATTCTGCACTGTATTCGTGTTATTTACTATTTATTTTTATTTTATTTAAAGAGTTGCTTACATCACTTAGGTAAGTCTACCTATATTATGAACATGCATGTGATGTTAATTATGTACGGTCAAAAAGCTTGATGATTATATGTTACACTTAAATTATACATAATAGAAAAATATGAATTAATAATGCTAATAAAAATACACCAAATATTGATGAAGTGATATGTTGTTATTATCAATATTATTCACTATATGTATTATTGTTTCTCTGGTAGCGTGCAGCGTGAGTGTTTTTGTGGGTGAGTAGGTGTGTAGGTGTGTGTGGGTGTGCGAGAGGGTGTGTGTGTGTGTGTGCGCTAGTGTGTGTCTGTGAGGGTGTGTGTGTGTGTGCGTGTGTTTGTGTGGGGAGCGGGGGTATCAATTTAGTTTAGCTTAGTAAACTTTATTTTCAAAAATCTACAGATTGTAGAAACTTATATACTAGACAATCAACATTAAATTAAAACCAGTTTGTGCTTTTACAAATTAAATAACTATGTTTATATATGGAGGAACGGGATATTTGTGGTGTAATTCTAAATTATTCTAGCCTGGGCTGTCACTTCTCATAGAAGTAGCAAAAAATATCGAGGTTCTGAAATAGAGATTCATGAGACAATGAATGGAGGAGTTCCTCGCCTGATCTGCATCAAGCCTAGGGTCATTTAATGTATTTAGATAATGGAGAGTTGGGCGTAAATGAGGGTTGAGGGTTAATTTCATTAGTTTCATAGGCCCGCCCACATTGGCACAACAAAACATCACAAAGAAACCATATCAAACCCCACCGACGGTGCTGGGAAATTGAAAGTTCGAGTCTCTTCAAGCCGTCGTAAAAATTGGTATGTTCTGTGAAGGTTCTATGGCATAGGTATTTCGCAAAGATTATTATATGAGTATAATATGATATACTCGTAGAAATGATTATTCTCTGCTACAATATCTCAGCGACGAGGGACGGGCATGGCGTTCAAACGAATACGTTACTAAGAATTCTCATAAATTCCTCAATCTAAATAATAATTACATCGTCTTGTAAGCAAATATTAGTAAAAGGCTCTATAGAATTCATTTTTTCAAATTGTTTTCATCCATAGCGACACATGAGCTTAAACACGAACCTAAACATCTTTGGCCCAAAGACCCTTTAGCTGTATAAGGCCCAAAAGACATAACGAACTTAAATAACCTCTAAAAGCCTGCAGAAGTATAGAGTCATAAGTAAATGTATTTCTACCATGTTTTTAATCATTTTACGTATTCCTCATTTTTTTCAAATTTACCTTATCTATTTGTGATTTTGTTTTTTTATCACTTTTATATTAATTTATGTACACTGTGTTTATAGTATATCCGCCCAAGAACAAGCGTTGCTTAGTTGGGCAACATCGGACAGTAAACATCATCTTATAAGATTTTAATATCCTGCTGTGGTTTAAGTAATTTAGTATAAGGTTTTATTAAAAAAAATCAAATGTTGATGTTTTAATTGTAAATTGTATTTTTGGTAAATGGCTTTATAAATAAAAATAACAATTTAAATTTAGGATTAGGGAATTCTTACTTCGACTTGAAAGAAATATCACTATATTTCTCTTTCACTTTCAAAACTTATATTTTAAAATAAACTTCTTTAGATTAATATCTTCAACCATTGTAATATTTTTTAAATTATTATTACAGCGTCCAAACAAAAGTGAGAATAAGAATATAACTTAACGGTAATATTCTTACTTCTAAATTTAATATTCTAACTTTATTACTGTTAGGTAATATTACCTAACGGTAATAACGTTAACACTTTTATCAAATATTATTTTGTTTTTAATGACATTTTCTTTCCTCAAAAAGTCTTCATCCTGAGCACCTAAAACTTCCTGCACTACGGCGACAATTGCTTCATCATCTTCATATTTCTAGCAACTCTGATATTTCTTCAATTTCAGAAATAGATATAAATTACTAGGAGCGAGCTTACATATATAACACGCTTACAACAAGGATTTCGTATATAACTCGGGCTGTGGTATATACGTATGAATTAACATGACGCTTAACGGGGTTGGCGTGACGGTGGTTACCGTGCCGTAATGTTAACACATAATGTTATTTCATTACGTCGCGACCTTGGGATGTCGCTTCTAACATGACAGCATGCAGTATTATAAGTACGGTTATAGTCGGACACAGAAATCATGTTGAAACTACAGTATGCTGTTATTTCCATATTAACCATAAGGAAAATATACATATAATGTGGTAATGGAGTTTCAACATAATTCCTTGAAATTCAATAAAATTACGATTTAAACATCGTTATTCTGTATAAAACCGTAATAACAAAATCGCAATGTAAGAATCAATTCAATATCAGTGTGGATCAATTCAATCAATTCAATATCAGGACTGTAGGGAGCATGATCCATCAACTTATGTTTTCCTGTTCCAAAAACATATTTGCTTTCCGAGCCGAGTGAGAAAACCGAACACGCATTATCATGGCGGAGGTAGAGACTTTCCAAATCACTCCTACGGAGTTCAGCCATTAGAAGAGTAAGAATCAATCTAATATTTTCTCAACTAGGGTTGTCGACTACAGCGGGCGAGCCCGTCACCTCAGGAAGTTTCAACGATTAGTTGTTCTATCTCCCTGGAGTGAGCGCAGAAGACTTGGGTAAAACAGTCCAGCGTCTAGCTCCGCCACAAACCCGTAAGAGGCCAACGCCTTAACCGCGAGATAGCCAGGAGTGCTACCCAGCGGGCTTACACACACGCCCTTACTTCCAATTGCGACCAGATTACTCCAGTCTCTCGATTGGTTACGAGTTCGAGGTCGCTTGCGCGGTCCTCTCCCTTACGAAGCGGTGAAACGGTGTAAACCGAATCTATCGCGGACCACGGCATCCTTTGCCAGGCTGTTCACCCAGGATCGGGTAGCCGATGGTCGTTTCAAGATCAGTCGCCATAAGGTCCGCAACCACCCCCGCTCTATAGGAAACAGTACTGCTTCCAGACTCCCCCGACTGTTAGTCAGAGTGCGCAATTGATTGGCAATGCCGCACGCAGCGCAGACAGTCCAGGAGCGCCAGAAGAGTGATTCCTAGGGGAAAGTAACCATAAGGCCAGAGTCCTACCCAGGCTCGCACTTCATGCGTGGAGGCCGTCGGATAGGTTTTGACCCGTGAGTGTGACCAACCCTGAACAGAATGGGTCTTCGTGGCCAACTCAGCAAGGGCCCATTAACTCCCTAGTATTTTCTCAGTGTATTACCCAAAATAACGAGGGGGTGGTAGTGACCCAACCGCACAGGAACTATTAAATGTCCAAGGGACACTGAACTGTGCGCCGCCGGCGAATGCATCTATCTCGCACCGCTAACCCCCCAGATTGGCCACGCTTGACGGATATTAAAATGTCGCCCCACGATATTAAATCAAGAAGGCCGACCGGGGCATAAAGACGCCCGCGGACGCAGCTGTACGCGGGACAATAACGTCCATTAAACTCTTGTTGATCTCGTGTGATGTACGGTACGGCGAGCGGCACAATAGTCGCGTCCCAGGCTTTCGGGGCGCAGGACGCGGGACCCGCCCCTGGGCTTACCTTCAAAGTAAACCCGCCATTTCGATACAGTCCTTTTTGTCTATTTAAACCTCCCCGTTTATAGACTGGAAAATCTTTAGCCCCGACTGTGACGTGCGTGGCGAATCTGTAATAAGAAACTAATGCCGGTCAAGGGGGCTGCACTACGGTAGGTTGGCCATTAGATGTTGGACCAGATGCATATGTAGCGTGGTAAATTGCAAGAGGTGGTTTGAGTTACGCGTTGATTTCGTCATTGTTAAAGAGAATCATATAGGGGCTCTCTAGACGATCAAGCATGCTTGTCAAGCATCGCGTCGCGGCATGGGAGGGGATCGTAAACCTCAGGAAATATTTAAATATTTTTTAAAAATATTAATAAAAATGCCTAATTTTGTAGTAAATACCAGGGAGTCACGTTAAGTCACCCCCTGGTATAAAACTACTAAATTAGGCATTATTGGTAAATATTTCAAAAAATATTTGCATATTTCCTACGGTTTACGATCCCTTCTAAGCCCGCGACGCGATGCTTGACAATCATGCTTGATCGTCTAGAGAGCCCCTTACTTTCACAAAATGAAGATTTTTCTATAATGACTAATGAAGAAATTTAGGAATATCAAGCATTTCTAGAAATAATTCCATGGCTATTGCTCAGTGTGGGATTTTCGTATAAGCTACACAAGCTATGACTTGTATAGGCCCCCGTCGTTATCAGAATGTTTGACAGCCCAAAGGGGCCCCGGAAAGTGCAAAGGGGCCCCCGAGATTTGGCTGCCTAAGGGCCCCTACATAGGTTAATCCGGCACTGCTGGTGCTTGTTTTATTGCCGGCTAGCATTTACCATTTGTTATGTATGTATTGTATTAGATTGCTCAACTACATGCATATTTTAGCGACCCTTCTGCGCCGGCGAAATGCAGGTGGCGCTGATAGCATTGACGGCGAAACTAATAGCAATTTATTTGACCATTTATTGATACTGAATGTTTTTTTCAACAAAGCATTGATCGATTATAAAAACCCAATAATTTAAACCATTCATACCAATAACAATATTTAATTATTAGAACTCCATATCGCATTTTTTTATAGAGACTGATTACATCCCAGAAATAATACGAAAAGATGTATACCTCTATTAGTTTATCTGAAAAATAAAGTGCATAGTGATTGCATATTGAAACCTGCATATATTTTTTTAATTGACGTATTTATGTATATAATATTAAAATAATAAGAGCTGTGATAAAGAATTCGTCTGTTATTATATTATTATTTTATTTCGAGATAGGTTACTGTATAGGCGTGTTTAAGTCGGAGCGGAATGTGAAATGAACGGTTGTCACTTTTCCGCATTAAAACTACCCAACGAAGATAAATCAGCTAAATCTAACACCACACGAAATGTGTTCAAAGTTATTCGGGCATCTATACGTTCGACAGGTAGTTTTGGTGCGGGAAAATCGACAACGGTTCATTTCATATTTCGTTCTAACGTATTGCTGTGTCTCGTTCGGTTCAACTAAGTTCTTATTTTAGTTCACGAAGAAACGTAATCGGGCCCAATATGTACTTGAATGTTCAGCATTGAAATACCGACGTTCATATCTTATACCTACGTAGGTACATATATACATATTTTGTTAATTTTGTATTTTTAACACGCTTTTGGTCGACCTGTATGTAACTAACTATGTAATGGAATCTAAGGTAACTAATTTAACCATATTCCAAGGATCGCAACGTCATGACAATTGGCAACTGTATATAGTTCTGATGACAATATAATAATATAGTACTGTCGAACTGATCTGATGATGGAGTCGGAAGATATGAATTGGTTATTCATGATGGAACATCGTATCATAGCTGTATTTGGACTTGTTAGAAAAGTCTTGGAATAAACTTTCAAGGTCTGATGTGGTTTATACGTGCATTTATAAAAGCGTGTTTTTAGTGTTTTTTTTAACTATTAATTTATTGTTAATTTTGGCTTAAGCAAGTAAAAGAATTCATATAAACTAGTTGAATAAAAATATGCCATTTTTAATTTTAATCTTTTTAAACTATCATTATTGAAACTTTTGATTCTTGATAGCCGGTTCTAATTTCATTACCCTCAAATTTGTCCTATTATACAGTTCAGCAGGATTGAGTTACTGGAAGTGTAATAATCTTCACACCTGGCGATATCCCAGATAACAGATAAATAGCCTCGTAACGTTATTCATATTACCGAAGTGCCATTTCTCGGTCTATTGTCGTCCAGCGCGAGGCTCGTTTGATTGTAGCATTTGAGGATCTATCCACGGTGTCACTGTGACATCTCAATAATACGCTTGCTTATTTTCCCTTCTTTTGTTGGGAATTCGCCCGTATTGTTACTATATATTCAGACGGGTACACCTTTCAATCCATTACTCATTTCCACATTGTTATTCTCTGCTATCTTGGAATCTTGCTTACATTTTTTGCGTCCTTCTTTATAAGATCTATTCAGTGGCGCTCTGCCGTGTCCTTTGTTGCTTGTGAAAAAGTTGTTCTCCGGTGCTGCGAGCGAGCGACGGCACAATGAGCGACGCGGACGCGAGCGGTTCATGTGGCGTGGCTTATTGTACCACAATTTTATTGTGCCCCGCCATACATTCACTCACTCATGAACGAAAGATAAGCACACACACGCACCGATCCCCGCTATTTTGACCGCCATCCTTACAATAATCAACATCGTAGATCCTCGCTCGAATGGCTCCATTTGGATTTATTTTGTCTATTGCAGCCGAAAAATGGGATTCTGAAATGTGGGCGAATTCTGCTTGTTTGATTTGTAGCGCTGTAGTATTTACTATATAGAGTATTATATTGCTCAATGCCTTACTACGTTTTGGCAGCTAGAGTTGTCAACTACAACGGGCGAATCCGTCACCTCAGGAAGTTAGTCGATTAGTCGTTCTATCTCCCGTGAAGTGAACGCAGAAGACTTGGACAAAACAGTCCACCGTCAAGCTCCGCCACATGCCCGTAAGAGGCCAACGCCTTAACCGCGAGATAACTAGGTGTGTTACCCAGTTACCATTACCCATTACCCAGTGTTACGTTTTGGCAACTAGGGTTGACTACAGCGGGCGAGCCCGTCACCTCAGGAAGTTTTAACGATTAGTCGTTCTATCTCCCTGGAGTGAGCGCAGAAGACTTGAGGACAAAACAGTCCACCATCTAGCTACGCCACAAGCCCGTAAGACCCCAACGCCTTAACCGCGAGATAGCCAGGAGTGTTACCCGGCGGGCCTACACTCACGGTGTCACTGCGACCAGATTACTCCAGTCTCTCGATTGGGTACGAGTTCGAGGTCGCTTGCGCGGTCCTCTCCCTTACGAAGCGGTGAAACGATGTTTACCGAATCTGTTTACCCAGGATCGGGTAGCCGATGGTCATTTCAAGAGCAGTCGCCGTAAGGTCCGCAACCACCCCCGCTCTATAGGAAACAGTACTGCTTCCAGACTCCCCCGACTGTTAGTCAGAGTGCACAGTCGATTGACTTACGCCGCACGGTGCGCAGACCGTCCAGGAGCGCCAGAAGGTTGATTCCCAGGGGAAACTAACCATAAGGCCAGAGTCCTACCCAGGCTCGCACTTCATGCGTGGAGGCCGTCGGATAGGTGTTGACCCGTGAGTG